>MKEJ01076685.1:0-10414 GCA_001753735.1 Embelia ribes
CGGTTTCGATTTTTTGGATTTCTTGTAGTGTCTAATGATTACGAATTTTAAGAAAGTTTATATTCCAACAATTATATCACAAGTTCAAGATATTTAGAGACTCAGAGATTTTATGAGTAGAATATAAACATAGAAATATTTTCGAGCATGGTTAAAGTGCACCTCATAACTTACTTACGGAAACTCTGGAAAAATTAAATACAAAAAATACGGGAGGTTCTCTACATAGTTATAAAATATATCTTGCTCCCGAAGTACAGGGCATTACATTTTCAAGTTGTCGGACTAACTGACCATTAACAGCTAACGATGCTACCCAATATCCCGCCCAATATCTCAATAGCACGAAAGATCTAAATATAATGGCGCGTGTAGCCATAAACAAAAGTATACGCATGAATAAATAAAGAATACGAAAATATTTATAGAGATTCACTCATTCACTGGGTTATGCACTCGGTTATTCTTTTATTATGATAATAGAATACTTACAATGAATAAATAAACTACATGCTGCTCCGTGAAGAATTTCCAAATTTTCAAATGTTTGAAACAATCTAGATTCAAGAAAGTTTGACGCGAGTGAAATTTCCATGGCAAGAACATCTTCATTCGACTACTCCAATTCACAAGAAATATTTGCCGATCATAAAGCCTATGAATTTACCTTGTAGTAGCTCTATTTCATAATTATTTCCAATGATCTAGGAGGAAGAGAAATTGCCACACCCCGGAATTTAAACTCATCCCGATAACATGAATAACTCCAACATAATATATAAGACATCGATAATAACAAGGCAAACATCTTAATCTCTTGTTATCTCTTTTCAAAACACCCAATGACACACTCTATAGCAAAGCGTGGCCTTGCGTGTTAGGATTTCTGGGTGGTCCCCTTTCCCTTGCGTCCTCATATAACCTATCCTCAATATAACACCAGAGTGCTAGAACCTTCAAAACCCTAGTAAAAATTATTCCACATTTGGGTTACACTCACATAATCACATCTTTTAAGCTCTTATATCAGTTTACACCACTTGTTAGTTACATTCACATGATCGCATCATTTAACCTCTGATATAAGTTCACACCACATGTAACATTCAAATGATCACATCTTTTATGCTTTTATATTAATTCACAGTTCAGGTACTCATGCATGTATCATTATTACCCAATCTCACCATAAATAGATTTCATCAACGTGATCATATCTATTGTCCTCAACAAGTTTTATCCAATTATTCACAATTTACTCTTTTTGTCTATGATCACCTGACATGTATCTATAAACCCAACAATATCACATACAGTACACAAAAGGGATAAAATTACCAGATACTGGTATCATAAATAGTAGATATCCGACAACACCTATACATCTATCGCAAAAAAGGTATTCAAAACGATAAGGAAAAATCATAGAAATCACCAAGTAGGATTTGACTACAAACAACAAAAATCTATGGGAAATTGAATAGGAAATCACCATATCTAAGCTATACAAGCCTTTAAAAGACAATGTAACTATAACTTATTGAAATGAGATTCAAGGACAGGTAAAAAAAAAAAAAATTACCTTTATTGTATTTGATCATTGAAGGAGCGATGGATCTCCAAAGAGACAAAGAATTTGGCTCAATGAACTCTTTTTCCTCCCTCTCTAGGTGTTCAGAGGCTGATGGAAAAGTGTTTATGCACTTAGGGTTTGAGAAAAAGAAATTTACACATCTGGCCACATGGTTGGTCAGTTTATCGCCTTGGCCAGCTAATCAATTGACAGAGTAGTAGACTACCCAAGTCAATCGGTCAACTAGTCAACTATCTAGGGCAGCTTATGTTCAAATCTTATTTTGAACAAAACACAAAAATTGTAGAATATTGAATTAACTTTTCATAAAAATATTAAGGCCCTTTAATTGCCGTTTGGTACGAGAGACATGGCCAATATACAACATATAAGGCAACCAAGAACTAATAACCCATTAGCTAAATGCATCTTCTCACAACGTATCTCTTTTCTTGTATTAAGTTTTCACCGTGGTGGCCCAAAATGCTAACCAACAAGTGGGCGAATTTGTTTTATTAAAAAATTGATAAATAAAAATTCCCTTCTTTTGATTTTAAAACTTCATATGATTTTGCAAGTGCAATATAAACAATAACCAAAATGCAGAAATTAAAGGAGTAGGGATATATATAGTAGTTTGGTCAAATATTGAACGGTATCGATCTCTTATGTTCACTCTCCGAGACAAACTTTCTTGGTTTCCACTATATACCAATAGCTTTAGAACGAGCAAGTATTCGTGGGCCTTAGCCAAACTGTTACAGAAATTATTTCCAAGTACAAATCTGAATTGACAAAACACAGAAGTGGTAGAGAATATAATTTCTTCTAGAAATTTTTTATGGAGCTTCATAAGATGTCTGCTATGAGAGAGATGATCACAAATAAAAAATAAGTGTCAAGATGAAAGTTTGAAACTTGCCTGTCGACTTCCTGCTACATTTCATCATTCAGACAAATAACTTGCCTTTGTTTTCTTCACGTGACACATATGAGTTGTCTACATTCTTTATGAGTCTCCAAATTCTTTTTCTTCACAGATTGAGAGATATGACCAGTATATGAAAGAGAACTCTGCAAATGATTGGATTGTACCAATGCTTTGAATTTTGATTTTGCTGTTTGAACCTGAAAATTATATGAAATTCCAACCAAGCATATTATCCTCGTAATATAGCACTGTAAAAATTCTTTATATAACAACCATTAAGTTTGTTCATAAAAATCAAATAATCAATGACCCTTTGAGTCTACAATCTCCTAATTTTTATTAATGGCAAACTAATGATGATTATAAATATAAATTTGAAGAATTTTCATGACAATTTGATCACATGTCCCAAAAAGCATGTTTTGGTGAAATATACACAAATAATATAACCATATGTGATAGCCAAATAACAACCCAAGAGGAGAGAGTGAATTGGTTTTCTAATAAAAAATAATTCTCCTCAAGTTTTTCTTTCAAAAAACTTATGCAATATAATCTAGCGATAATAAAATGCGGAAATTAAAAGAGTAAGGAAGATGAACACGATATACAATTTTTATACTTGTTTGGCCAAAGATCGATGTTATGCCCAATGTCTAGTCTCCAAGGCTCCTCTTGGGTTCCCTTATAACTTTATAATCACAAAGTTACAAGATAGCTAGTATTTACGGGTGCTAATAAGACATTTACAACGAATAGCTTGTCACACCCTGAATCCCCATAAATCCGGATACGTGAATTAAAAGTATTCCCTCCATCCAAAATTAATTGGATGGTTTGACTTGGCACGTAGTTTTATGCAATTTCAAATTTAAAATTTGAATTTGTATTAAATGACCTAAATTGCCCCAATTGATGATTGATTTGACATTAATCCCTAATAATTGAAAGGGTAATATGGGTAATTCAGTTTCTATTGTGGTGATTATTACGTCCTAAAATAAAAGTTTCCAATTATTTTTGGATATCCCGATTTAGAAATGTGGCCAATTATTCATGGACGGAGGGAGTAAATAGAATTAAAGTAATCAAGTAACCATAGTATCAACTATAAACAAATATGAAATAATTATAATATCAACTATTCCACATTCTCACGAGTCCAACAAATAAAATAAAAGCAGTATACACATATACAACAAGTCTAATAGTGGCAATTGTCATCCACAACCATACTACATAATATTACAACATCTACAACAAAGAAGTAAATATCCCAGTTTACAAAAAAAAAATAAAGTTTCAAGCTACAAGCCTAACAAAAGAATAAGTTACATCAATATCTCAACTAAATAATAGAATGCCGTCATAGAAGGTCCATGCCTAAAGTTCATGATTCGAACTAGCCTCCGCACCTACAAAATAGATTGATTGGCAATATACAAAAAAATAAATACGGGTTAGATGGCCAATCAACAATTTAAATATAAGATTATGCGGTATTGAAATGTATGCTCATGCTAGTACAATAAAAGTATGTATGTAACGTTCCGGAAATTCTGAGATTTTTTTTATATAAAAAATATTATTATTTATATAGCATTGACATGTTACATGTAGCATAACAATGTGACATAAGCGTTGAAGTGTTGGCATTGTTGTGTTGATACAAGGTTTTACGAGACTGTGCATTTTACGGGTATTAATATATGCACTATAGTACTAGGATAACATGCAATGTATTATAGAAACGTAGAAGGGTTTTGTGACGTGCTGAGAGGAACGCGAGAATTAGATTTTGTGGTGCGAAGTGGATTAGATGTGGTATTTTTTTGGAGTTTGTTGGTAGTTGCATAAAGTCACATAAATTGAGATTTACGCACTCAAACGGTATTCAGAAACTACGAAACACTGTCATTAGTGTCTAGAGATGATTACGAGTATTTTTGGAAGTTTTCAACCCAAGGTGTAAGCACTCAAAATTCCAGTAGGTTCGATCGATCCAACTAGTTATTGAATCATTCGATCCAACTAGCTGTTGGATCGATCCAAAAGTTGGAAACGATCGATCCAACAGTGATTGGATCGATCTAACAGTGATTAAATCGATCCAACTGAGTGTTGACTAACTAAAGTAGTATGGAAAATTACTGTTGGCTTACAACTTTTTTCCCAAAATCTGAGTAGGTAAAGAGAGAGAGAGATGAGGAAAAAAACATTTTAAAACTTTGGAGCTTGATTTATATAGTTCCCGAGGGAGGATACAATTTCTACTTGAACAGTCTTCATCTTTAAAGCATAGGGAATGTTTTAAGGTAAGTATCGATTATTGTCTCATTTGTTTACTATGTGAAATTAAATTAGTTATTCTCGTGTTGAGTATAGCTTTTTCTCCTCTAAGTTTTCTTTAATTTGACTTTCATAACTAGATCAAACTAAGGGGCAAAGAACGAAGAATTTGAGACTTTTTTAAGTATAGCTTTCGGGTGGATTCTAGCGCATCTCTAGGTACAAGTAGACTACGAAATAAAAATATAAGCATGAGTTTATGTGCATACTTGTACGTGTAATTTATGTGTTGATAATTGTATATATTAATTTCTTGTTATTGAAATTAATTGTGACGAATAGAATATGTGTAGATGTTGATAAGGAAATTCATGGAATTATGTATCATTCATGAATATGTTGGCATCACGTTTTCATAACATATGAACAATGTTGTTTTGATAAAATGAGAATTTGAAAGTGAATTCAAAGGTGTTGGGAATTGGAAATGAGATTTGCAAATGGAAAGTGTTGAACATATTGAAAAGATTTGATATTGAAAATGTGTTGGAGCAATGAAACTCAAAGTGTTGTTGAATTAAATGTATTATTGATTAAAAATTGAAGATTTTAAAAAGGTTGTGAAAAAAAAATGTGTTATGTTGCATTCATTAGAAAATTGAGTTATTTTCTGTTTCATTTTGGGAAAATCATTGTTTTTTAATATTGAAAGTAAAGAGAAGGCTCGACGCCTTACCGTAAAAGTAGGAAACCTGAATAGGGATTTATTTTACTAATTTTATTTTGCAAGGAGGGAAGATTATAGGCGTGTTGAAACACTAGTTCCCACCTTTGTGTGTTGTATTGGGTTGGGGTTGGTGTTGGTGTTGGTGTTGGTATCGGATGGTGTCGAGTTTGTATTGTATAGATGTTGCATTGCATACACTCTTGTATGTCACATTTTACACATATTGGTACCACATAACATCATGTTATCATGTTATTTAGTAGGCTAACTCGTATACTTTTCTTAGCTATTTTTTTTTAATCATAATTATGTTGTAGGTGTAGAGGCAGGTGATGGAACTCATTGAGGTTTCTTAGATTATCATGTATATATTTTTAGAGCTATAGATGTATAGCCTCATATTTCATGATGTATTATTTTGAAGCATAGTATAGCGGATGTTGTAGACTTATAATTTGTATTCCTTTGTTTTATTGTCTTAAGTGGCTAATGTTTTGTTAGACAAGAACAGGTTGTAATATATGCTATTGTAGTGTTGATCAAGCAAACAACTTCTTGTTATTATGTAAACTATAATGTTTACTTTTGCATTGATATAAACTATATGCAGGCTATATATATTTAAATTTTGCACTATGAGAATATTATACTATAGAATGAGTTGGACAGTTTTGCGAGTAAGGTCCTTTTCCTTTTTATTTTATTTTCTTACAACTATATATATTTTTCTGTTCCTTTTCTTTAAAAAGGGAAAGTAGCTCGTATCCCCTAGTTTTACAGGATTTGGGGTGCAACAGGTTGGTATAAGAGCGAGCTTAACCGAGTTAAAAAAACCTTGGTGGTTTGAGGGTAGGTGAAGTTGAGAGTGTAGGCGTGTTATTTGTTTATAGTTACATTGTTATTATTAGTAGCATGTATTGTTATGTCGCATAAGTAATATTTGATAGTTGCATTGATTTTCATTTTGCATTGGCATTGAGTAGTATCTGTGTTGGCATTGAGTTACATTAGCATTACTGTTGAATCATATATATGATGGTGTTGAGTTTTATTGCGAAGGTATTGCATTGTATAAGACATTTTTTTGTGAAGTGAACTAATGTATTTTCTTGTATTATGGTTGGTGTTATGAAGAGAGCTATGGTGCGAGGATGTAGACGAGGTATAAGTGGTGGATGTCGTGGCGGTAGAGGTCGCGAGTCAACGCTCGAGGTAGTCATGTTGGGGGTCATGGTATTAAGGAGGAGAAAACTAGGCATACTCGGGCTCGAGAAGCCGATATTTGGGAAGTCAATGATATTTCTGACTTGGAGGAAAGTAACATGTCTAGTTTGGAGGGATACAAGGATGAGGTTCCTAATGCTCGACCACGTTTTCCGCCATATGCTCAAGCTAGGTTTGGTAAAGTTCAGGGAGCTCAAATGCGCACTTCCATTTTGCTAAGGGCTATAGAAGAAGTAATATATAACTTGGCACAAAGTATGAGGGCGAGAAGCATACCGAGTACTGAGACAAGGGCTTCAGAAGCTCAAATGAATTTTAGGAGGATGAATCCACCTACATTCATGGGGAAAGATGAGCCAATTATGGCAGAGCATTGGCTTACAAGGATGGAGTGCATCTTTGATGCCCTACAAATTGTAGATGATAATTTGTTGATAGCCGTTGCACCATTCTTTCTATGCGGAGAACCGGGAGAGTGGTAGAAGAATTATAAGGAGATTTATGGCCATGGCAATATTACGTGGATGACTTTTCAGAGTTTATTTCTCAAGAAGTTCCTTTTTGCTACATTATGGGAGAGAAAGTGGAAGGAGTTCACGAGTCTTATTCAGAAGACTTCCATAGTATTGTAGTATCAGAGGTTGTTTACAAGCATTTCTTGCTATGCACCAGAGCTCATCTCTACGGAGGAGTTATGTATGAGTAAGTTCGAGGATGGTCTTTGCAATGCTATCAAGAGTATTGTGGTTTCGGGATTCCACAAGACTTATGAGGATTCTGTGAGCACATCGATGAGGGTGGAGGCAAGCTTACTCGATAGACAACAGGTTCTTGATGCTCGTCCTCATCGGTCTGGCCAGCCTTCCGATTCGTCATTCTATTCCAGATTTGGGGGTTGTTATGGGTAGCTATAGTGGTGGTGGAGGTGGTGGTAGTATTGGTGGGGGTGCTGGTTGTATTGGTGGTGGTGGTGATAGGAAGAGATCCTGCGATGTATTTTCTTATCCTTCTCGTGGTGGGCATCATCAGCCTACTTGATCTTCTTCATCTAACTTTATAGTCCAGGGGTCGGGATGCTATACATGTGGCTGGCAGGATCATCTTGCTTGAGATTGTACTTGACCTCTCATATGTCAATTCTATGGCGCGGAGGGGCATATGCAAATTTTTTGTCCTTTTGCAGTATATAGATGATGTGATGCTCGGGGACATATGCAGACGTACTGTCCCGAGGGTTTCACAGTTTTGAGCAATTCTCGTAGACCTGCTTAATCCTTTATTCTACCTGAGATGGTTCGAGGATTTTATATGTTCTTCCATCTATTTCTTCTTGCTAGGGTTGAAGATCATCTCGGGTAGGCAATTCTCGTGGGGATTTTCAATAGGACTAGTCTTCACAGGCTCGTGCCTTTGCTAAGTTGCAGGCTCCAGATGCGATCGAGCCATCTGTTGTGAGAGGTATACTTCAATTTCTCTCTAATTGGGTGCGCGTGTTGTTTGACATGGGTGCTTCATACTCTTTCATATCTGCACAATTTGTATGCATATTAGAGTTACTTGTAGAGCATTTGAATACTCACATTTATATTGTTACTCAGGGGGAGAATATTTTTTGTATTGGTACTGTGTGTCGAGGGTGTAAGCTAGTGATAGCGAATCATATTATTGAGTATGATTTTGTGTTATTTGAGATGTTGGGGTTTGACATCGTTATGGGCATTGATTGGTTGTCCCACTTTCATGTTGTTATCGATTGTGAGAGGTATAGAGTATCGATGGTGACTGCGATGTGAGTTAGTATTTGTTATCAGGAGTAGTGAGAGGTTTTTTTTCCTTATTTGCGCAAGTTGCAGGCTAGTCTAGCATGTATACTAGCTATTCTTTCTATTTCTAATGAAGGAATTGCATGGTTGGAGTCAATTCGAAGAGTTTGTGAATTTGTTGTTGTGTTTCCCGATGATCGTAGTGGACTTCCTTCCAAGAGGAAAGTGGAGTTTTCTATTGATTTGTTCCTGGGACTAAGCCAATTGCTATCACACAATATCATTTATCTCAAACAGAGTTAGATGAGTTAAGGGTTCAGATCGATGATCTTAAGTTGAAGGGATTTATCCAAGATAGTACTTCACCGTGGGGTGCTCCAGCGTTGTTTGTGCCTAAGAAGGATGGCACTATGTGCATGTATATTAATTATCAAAAGTTGAACTGTGTGACCATAAATAATAAGTATCCTTTGTCGAGAATTGATGACTTATTTGATCAGTTATGGGGTTCTAAATTCTTCTTAAAGATAGAACTTCATTCCGATTATCATTAGTTGCATGTTCAGAAAGATGATATACTGAATACTGCCTTTTGTACTCGCTATGGGCACTTTTGGGTTGATAAATTGAATTTTTCGTCCATATCTTGATCGGTTCGTCGTTGTGTATATCGACAACATTCTTATCTATTCCCTACGGAAGAGGCACATTGAGAGTATTTGCGTGTCATTCTTTCTACCCTTCGGGAGCATCAGCTTTTTGTGAAGTTTTTGAAATGTGAGTTTTGGTTGCAAGAAGTTTGTTTTCTCAGCCATGTTGTTTTCAATGGTGGTGTTGTAGTCGATCCTTCCAAGATATAGGACGTTACCAATTGGGAGCGATTGTAATCCATGTTTGAGATCCTAAGTTTCTTGGGTCTTGTAGGGTACTATTGTCAATTTGTGCAAGATTTTTTGCCTTTGGTGACCCCGATGGAGTGGAACTAAAAAATGTGAAGAGTCTTTCTTGCATTTGAAGGATTTGTTGACTTTGGCTCCAATTCTCATTATTTCGGAGTAAGGTCTTGGCTATATCATTTACTGTGATGCGTTGGAGGAATGTTTGGGTTGTGTCTTGATGCAACTCGGGAAGGTGGTAGATTATACATTGAGGCAGTTGCAAATTCATGAGAAAAACTATCCGACACATGATCTTGAACTTGGTACGGTGGTATTCGTATTGAAGAGTTGGCATCACTATCTACATGGTGAGAAATTTGAAGTATTTTCCGATTATAAATCTCTCAAGTACATCTTTACCCAACGTGAATTGAATATACGTTAGAGGAGGCGGATGAAGTTCTTAGATCAGTACAATTTTGATCTAAAGTATGATCTGGGGAAGGCTAATGTGGTTGCGGATGTATTGAGCCGTAAGACTCGGTGTGCTTTCGCTTTTCTTGCGATAAACGAGTGGGAGATATTGAGTGTATTGAATGAGTTTGGTTTGGAAGTGGTAGAAGTAGAAAATAGAGGTGCGATGTTATTTACGATCGAGGTTCAACCAGCCTTGATTACTTATGTGATAGAGGCACCGCGATTTGGTGATGAATTCGACGCTTATCGTGTTTGAATTCTTTTGGAATATGGTCTTAATAGGTAAAGAATTGTTGACGACAACGAATTATATTTTCAGAGTCGTTTGTATGTGCCTATTTTGATTTGGGATGAGGTTCTTCGGGAATCTCATCATTAGCATTTGGTTGTTCATTCATGTGACACGAAGATGTTCCATGATGTGTCCTATTACTTTTAGAAGTCCGGTATGAAGAATGATGTAGCAGAGTTTATGTCTTGTTGCCTAACATGTTAACAAGTTAAGGCCAAGCATAAGAGCCCCGGTAGGTTGTGTCGCGCCCCCGAATCCCA
>MKEJ01076721.1:0-11566 GCA_001753735.1 Embelia ribes
TGGATTGTTGTAGAATGTGCATAGCATCGCCTGAAGTTGCGATTAGTTACGTTGACAGGTAGCGGTAGAAACAGGTATTTCCATATCAAATTTTTTCTGTAAATAAAATTTTTCTTCCTTTTTATTTTCAAAAAGGGAAACACTCGTCCTCCAAGGTTTCTAACGGGTTCAGGGCTTGCCTCGGGTCTTCTAGGAATTTTAGGGCACGGCATTTAAAGTTTCACTTAATGTAAGAGAATGAGAAATGTTTGTACCCGATTGTGTTGTAGTTTGGTCAACATTTGGCTCATCCTGTGGAGTATGCATGAGAGCAAGGTTGATTACACTGGGTTCATGTTCCACAACATTCGAAATCACATGAGGAACATAAGGCACAATTACCTTGTTATCAAAGGATGAATGAGTACTCGGCATTGCTCTACATCTTTTGTATGTAACAATGTCTTCACTTTTTCTCTCTTATTCTGAGCTAACCATGAATCACCAAAGTTACGCATAGATTAGGGTTTAAGAGGCTACAAAGGCACACAGAGTAATATGAGCAAAAAAACATAGGAAAACAAAAAATATATGTATATAATATTTTTCTTTTTTTTTTATTTATATAAGAACACATAATAGACAAATTAAACTACAATATAGACTCCCAAGTCTAAATTTCTCAAATATGTGTAAATCCAAAGTCTTTGTGAATATGTCTACTCGTTAGAACTCTGTTGCAGCATACTCTAAGACAATACTTTTCTTTTCCACGAATTTCTTAATAAAATGATGCATGATATCAATGTGCTTGGTTTTGCTGTGTTGAACTAGGTTCTTTAAAATGTTGGCAGCACTCATGTTGTCACAATACACAGTTAAAGTTCCATTTGTAAGCTCATCCATATGAATTGAGTGCAACATCTACCAACTGCTATGTATTCTTCCTCGGCTATTGATAATGAGATATAATTTTGTTTTTTTTACTAAACCAAAAACCAAATTATTTCCAAGATAGAAACAACCACCAGTAGTGTTTTTTCTATCATCTTTATTTCCAGTTTAATCAGCATCACTAAAACTAGTCAAATTAGCCTTTGTATCTTTAGAGTACCAAAACCCATAATCTATTGTTGCACTCACATATCTGGTTATTCTTTTCACTACAGCTAGATATGACTGCTTTGAATTAGTTTGATATCTAGCATATACTCCCACACTATAATAAATATCAGGTCTGTTGACAATTAGATATAATAAACTTTCAATCATGCTTCTATATAGCTTCGCATCAACACTTTTTCCTTCTTCATCCTTGCTCAATTTCAAATTAGAACTAATTGGTGTCCTCATGTACTTTGTTGTGTCAAGACCAAACTTTTTCACAAGATTCTTCATGCACTTACTTTGTATGATAAACATTCTATCAGCCATTTGCTCAATTGTAAACCTATACAATAGTTTAATTCTCCAACCATTCTCATTTCAAAAGCACTCTTCATTTTATCAATGAACTCATTTATCTTAGACTGTATAGTTGATCCAAACACGATGTCATCTACATAGATCTGAGCTTTTGTAATCTCATAATTGGTATTCTTAACAAACAATGTTTTATCAACTCCTCTCCTGGTGTAATAATTTTTCAACAAAAAATTGGTTAGTTTTTCATACCAAGCTCTAGAGACCTATTTTAAACCATTCAATATCTTCTTCAACTTGTATACATACTCTAGATTCTGTGAATCCTCAAATCCTTTTGGTTTCTTAGCAAATACCTTTTCGTTTAATGTGCCATTAAAAAAGCACTCTTGACATCCATCTGAAATAACTTGAACTTCAAAAGACATGTAATAGCCAGTAATAATCTAATTTACTTAAACCTTGCAACAAGTAAAAAGGTCTCATCAAAATCAATTCCTTCAATTTGTATGTAGATTTGACCTACCAATCTAGATTTTTTTTTTGTAACATTTCCCGGTTCATTAGATTTATTCTTGAACACTAATTTAGTTCCAATTATATTTGAACTTTAGGTCTAAGTATCAGCTCTCACACATCATTGCACTGAAATTGTTCTAATTCTTCTTGCATAGCATTCATCCATACTTCATCTTTAAGAGCTTCTTTCACATTCTTAGGTTCAATAGCTGAATTATAGCACACATGCCTGACCATATCCTAATAATTGACTATAGGCTTATCTCCAGTTCTCATTTCTTTAATATTACTCTATGGTCCTTGTTTCTTCAATATTACCAATGATCTCAGTAACTGGATTATTTTCTCTCACTCTGGAAGAAGGTTCTCTGAATATTTAATTAGTGACATTTTGAAATTCTCCCTCATTATCTAAGTCTATTTCCAGTAATATTTCAACAAGTGTTGCAACATTGTTTGTAGCCTTTTTTCCTTCATTTTGTTTTATAACTTCTTGAGCCTCTATATCTTCATTTATCCTAATCAATCATTCATCATCTAGTTTCTTCACCTTTTTCAAATCATCTAACTATATTAACTGATTCCATAATTATTTTGGTTCGTTTGTTGTACACCCTATAAGCTCTACTATTTAAAGAATACCCAAGAAAGATTACTTCATCACTTTAGGCCTCAAATTTTTCATGTTTATCTCTATCATTAAGCACATAACATACAGATCCAAAAGTATGAAAGTAGCTAAAACTAAGCTTCTTTCCTTTCCAAATTTCGTAAAGTGTCTTTGCTATTCCATGTCTCATATATACCATGTTTACAGTATAGCGGGTTGTATTAACAGCCTCAGTCCATAATTTATATGTTAATTTATTTGAGTTCAGCATAACACGAGCCATTTCTTGGAGAGTTTTGTTCTTTCTTTCAATAATACCATTATGTTGTGTGGTCTTGGGTACTGAGAACTCATGAGTAATACCATGCTCATCACGATATTCTACAAATATAGAATTTTCAAACTCTCTCCTATGGTCACTTCTTATTCTAATGATTTTCCCAATATTGCAATTATTTTCCCTTGTTACCCTGATACACAGATTTTTAAATACTCTAAATGTGTTTGATTTTTCTCTAATAAAGTTTGACCAAGTGAATCTCAAATAGTCATCCATACACACAAGCATGCATCTTTTTTCAGCAATACTTTCTAATTGCATAGGCTCCATCAAATCTTTATGAAGAAGTTTCAGCACTCATGTTGTAATGATTGTTATAACACTTTATGAGACATCTTAACCTATTTGCTAATTTGGCATGGCCCACACACTCCATTTAGGTTATGTCCAAACCTAACAGCTTCAATCTTAGATATTTTAACTAGATTTTTAAATTTTAGATGGCCTAGTTTTTTACTCCAGATTTCAATTTCTTCTAAACTGTTCTTCTGATATGTGAGAGAATTTATCAACCTATAGCAGTTATCAGATGACCTTATTCCATCTATAACATACTTCTCTAAAATATCAAAAACTTCACACTTGTTCTTGGTAAAGCTTACGTATAGATTCTTATCACATAGTTGACTTATGCTAATTAAATTTGTCTTGAGCCCTTCAATATATAATACATCCTTTAGGTTATGAACTAATTCAACCTTAAGAGTCCCATTACCAGCAACTCTTCCTCTAGTACCATCCCCAAATGTAACATGCCCTTCTTAATACTTTGAAACTCTTTTAGAAAACTTTGTTGCCAGTCGTATGTTTGGAACCTCCACTATCAAAATACCATGCATTAACAGAACTTGATTTCAAAGTGTATATGCAACATAACTTTTGAAGCTTGGTTTTCTAACCCACTTTATTTAATTGATTCAACATTTTCAAAATTTGGGTTTATCAAGTTATCTTTACTCAAGTTTCTTAGGTATTTGAAATATTTAGGTCTTATTTGTCTAGAGTATCAATAAAAATGACATACAGGTGCAAACCTCCTTCTATATGTTGATGCAGGTTTACCTATAAATCCTCTGTTGTCCTTAGAGGGCCCAATTTCTTTGACAAACATAGTTATTGATGTAGATTTCTCTCTTGTGTATCCAATTCCTGTGTGATCATTCCCAATTCTATCAAGTGATGAGCATGTTCAAGCTTAGTGTACTAGAATTCATTAGCTTGACATTCCTCAAAAGCTGCAATAAATCTCCTTCAACCTCCTTCAATTTTTCTTCTTTCTTCTTTAATTGTATCTCAACCAATTTTATAGTACTGTACAGTTCTTCATTTTCTTTGAACAACCTTTTGTTTTCTTCTTCCAAACTTTCATTCATTTTGCACACACTGATCTACTTATTAAATATTTGCTTGTAAGCGTCATGAATCTTATCTTCAGTTAGTTTATCCTCATTACTACTACTACCTTAATATGAGGATAAAGCTTCCTCTAATATTTTAGAATTACTAATAACGGAAATTGTTGTTGACGATGTTGTAACATTTTCTGGAATACTACTCTTCATTCCACCTTCAAGTTGAGTAGCAGATGCTACATAGTTGCTTGTGTGCTTATTCTCTTCTTCCTAATTTCCTTCCGATTCTACATCACTCCATGTTATATTCAAAGACTTTTTCTTCTTCAAAATATTAGCACACTATCTTGAATGTGACCATACCCATCACATTTTCTACATTGAATATATTTGTTCTTTGTTTTAAAATCCCCATTGTTGAAGTTCCCTTTGCTGTTCTAAAATTTCATCGAACCTTCTGTGTTTCCAAATTGATTTCTTTTGTTGATCTTCTTCAAAATTTTGTTGAAATTCCTTATCAACAGAGCTAGATATTCATCTTATTCACCACTACTTTCCTCTTGATTTCTCAATTCAGCCTGTAAAGCAAGACTCTTTTCTTTCTTATTCTGATTTATTTTCATCTCAAAAGTCCTCAATGATCCCATCAATTCCTCTAACTTTATAGAGTTAACGTCTTTAGCTTCCTCAATTCTAGCAACTTTGTAAGCAAATCTTTTGGGTAAAGATTTTAAGGTTTTTCTTACAAGTTTTGAATAGAATATTTTTCTCCCAAGGCAAAAGCTTCATTGGCAATATCACTCAACTGAGAATTGAAATCTGATATGCTTTCATGTTCTTGCATTCTAAGATCTTCAACCTTGGTTGTGAACATTTGAACCATTGATAGCTTCACAGATGACATTCCTTCATGTGCAATTTCAAGAATACTCTAAGCATCTTTTGATGTCACAGGAAGAGATCAGTTTGAATTAATTTGCATTAGCTCCATTGATATTGCATTAAGAGCTTTAAAGTTATTATATACTAGTTTATGCACTCCAAGATTCTTCTGGTTTCAATGCTTATTTACCTTCATTATGTATACTACTAGGATGGACCCACCCTATCAAAATAGCCCTCCAAGCCTTCTCATCAATAGACTCTATGAAAGCCCTCATTTTAGCCTTCCAATAAGAATAGTTTGTTACATCAAGTAGAGGAGGTCTTGATACAGAACCACCATCCTGTAAGAAATCCATATTTCACAATTCAGACATGTCCCAAAATCTCCACAAAACAAGTCTTTTGGCCCATTGTGATACCATTTGATGGGTCTGATGTGCTATTGTTTCACAATTTGTTACAACACATTTTGCAACAATAGTTAATAGAGTTCATTTTATCTTACTAGTAGTAATACTATAATTCATGAAAAACAAATAAATGAGAACAGAGAATTTTTTTCGTAGTTCGGCCAGTACCTACGTCCACAAGGCTATGCTCAGTCAGTAAATAATTCATTAAGTTAAAGATCACATATTACATCCACTAATAGATCTTACACAACCAAAGATTCCCTCTCACAAATGTAGCTATAGTGATGAATTTACTTAGTGAACAATTTAGCGAGTACCACTTGACTTCATGCTACTAATAGCAAATGCAAGATATAGGATAATGATCTCAACAGATAGACATAATAAATAGACTTACAGAATAAACCTATTACAGAGATTGTTACAACACTTATTAGAATATGAACTATCCTAGTATATCAGTAGTATTTTTTAGATAAAGAAGAAGCCCTGCAATAGGTCCATATTTCACTATTTATACACTCCAGTATATATGCTTGAATTAATGCTCAAATATCACCAGAATAGCTAGCAAAATTATATATTGATTATACTTGCTATGGAGTTTATAAAATGAATAAGAAACTTGCCAATACTAAGAAGCATAACATGGTATGTTTCCAAAACATATTAAAAACATCTTGCATTACCAATAATACTCAAATTATATGGACCATAAAATTTATAGAGATATTCCACATAACCAATATCCCAAAATGCCAATATACACGTGCCAATCTTCACGTGACCTTCACAATTTAGTATTTTTTGATCTGGCGGGACAAATTTATGGTTAGTAATATTCAGTTTGAAAAGCCTCATGATAACTTGTGCCTTTCTATTATTATTTTGTTTTCAACATTATTGTAATAGCTCGAATGATCTCAATTGAATATCGACTGCCTTTGATAGCTTTTATAGTGACTATAGATTGCTTTGAATTAATCAGAGAAATGGAGAGGAGTGAGAGGAAGTAAGCGGAGAGTTACAGTGTTGAAGTTCATGAGAATAGAGAGAGCTTGAGGTTTGATCCAATAGAAATAGAATCTTAATAAAATCATTTATGAAAATAAAACCGATTTATTAGATATTATTTTGTTAAGATTGTATTTTGACGATATTGTATAGGATTTTTTTACAAGTATTTTAACTGTTTAGGATTATCACTTCTTCGTTACTTCATATACTGTTGTCTACTCTTCTCATCTTGTTGGCTCATCATCCTTGTTGGTTTCTATGGGTGTATCTGTATAAGCAGGTCTTCGGCCATTGCTAAACAAAATATACGAGAAATAACACTTTTTAATTTTCATATTTTATATTTTGTATCAACGTATTGGAAATCCAAACTTGGTAAATAAGGAAACAAATGCTGAAACCATAGTTACTTTTTGCGGCTAAAGCCAAGACAAAGTATTGACGCTGCGACCACTAGTTGTCTCCTAGGAATGGAACCAAGATTGTCATCAAGATTGGGCGAAATTAAAATGAAATCACACAAAACAAATTAAAGAAAAAAGAATGAAAAAAAATCATAGAACATGTTTTGTTTATTTATATATCAATGCAATCTTCATTTCTGATTCAGTTTGAGAAGAAAGGGTGATAGGAGTACGCATAACGAGAAGACACCAAAAGATGCAACAATTAAGGAAGGACATAGCGTACAATGAGAAACGTTACAATTCCAAGGCGGTTTTTCAAGGGTGGATTCTTCCTCTTTGCTCTAATCCACTAGAACAACCAACACTAACTAGATAAAATCACATGGAGTCCTCTCCGGGTGAAAACATGAGAAACATTTAGCTCACTAGCTAGCTGCACATAAAATTCAGACATTTATTTGATAGAATCACCTCTCTCCCAAATGAGCTTGATGGTTCAGATCTGCTCAATCCGAGTAAAACAGGAAGCAGTTGGAGGGTTAATTTAGTACGGGCAGATCACACGTGTAATATCCCGAAAATTCGTATAAATTTTTCGCAAATAAATAATGTTATTAATTCCCCTTAGTGATATTATTTATTCTCAACATTGCATTTGTAGTCGTTATTCGTTACATTCGTAGTCGTCGTATACTACTCATCGTTGCATGATGCATGTTATAGTTGAGGATTATGATTCATTGTCTTGGTAATGCATTAGTAGTGTTGCATCTTATTCGTAGTCGTGGTATATTTCTCCTTGTCATAGGAATCCATTCGTAATGGTTTCAATGGTCATTTAGGGTGTTTTGTCCAGGTTTGTCGGTAGTCCCCTTATGTCACATAGGTTGAGTTTTACGCACTCAAACGGCTTTTTGAAAATTGGAAAATACTTCTATTAGTATCTATAAGTGATAACAACTATTGTAGGAACTATTGACAAAAGTTGTGGGAAGATAAAATTCCCGTAGTTCCGATCGATCCAACTAGTTGTTGGATCGATTCAAAAGTTGAGACCAATTGGATCGATCCAAAAGTTGAGACCGATTGATCAAACCGCAGGTAGATCGATCCAATTAGTCAACTTCGGATTAAAAAGTATTGACTCAAACCCTTCTTTCCCATTTCTATTTTCTTCTAAGCGCGAAGTGGAGAGAGAGAAAAGAGGGGGTTTCCACATTTTAGCTTGAATCATCTAGTTCCGCTCACTTCATGAACCTCAAAACTAGATATTTGAACACCTCGTCTTGGTGGGAACATTTTGATGTAAGTTTCCCTATTTTCTTTTCTCATTTGTTCTACCTCAATTTATGTGTCATTTTGACTCGTGAAATTAAATTAGTACTACTTATTCTTGATGACTCATAAACTATCTTTTTGTCTAGGTTCATGATCATCCGAGACTCATAGATAGATCAATCCCAAGGTGCAAGAAGAGGACTTTTTGGGGAAAACTTCATAGACTTCTTCGGAGGCTTTAGGAGGCTTCGTAAATACGGGTAAATTGCGAATAACAATTTATATATCAAGAGTGTAGGTGTGTCGTTATGTATTCATGCATATTTTCATTGTATATGTATTCATAGGGAATATTATGAATGATTAGTGATGAATTATATTTATAGTGGATTGTAGCATTATATTGCTCAATCTTATATCATAATATTATTGTATGAACGTCTTGGCGTTGATATGTATTATTTTCCCAATAATATCATATAGGATTATTATAGTATCAACAATGTATTACCAATATTATTATTGTGGCACATTTTGTAGCATTAATATATGGTTTCATTCATTATATCATGATATTTGTAGTTGTTGAAATCTTAGTCGAGGGCATTCTTAATATTCATAGACTTTTCATGACAAAATTTATGGGATAATATTGTTGTTCCTTTTCATGGTATATTCATATTTTTGGAGGATAAAAAAGACATGTTTTTCATAGAAATAGAAGCATAGTCATTCGTAGAATTTCGAAAAGCATGAATATCATAAATTCGTTGCATCGTGGTAGTTTATCATAACATTGGCATTAATAGAAAATAAGTCATTTTCTATTTCTTTTCGGGACACACAATATCAATTTTATAAAATTCGTAGAAAGTAATGGGGTCATGTAGCTTTATCGTAAAAGTTTGGAAACTAGATGTGGGATATTTCCATTGGTCTGAAGGCTAGATCACATTCCACTCGGTGGTAGACCATAACATTTTTGAGAAATCATAGGGATACTAGTCCCACTTTTAATTTGAGTTGTCGTGTAGTTGTGGCCATAGTGTTCGTCGATAGCATGTGTTCATTCTTATACATAAGCATTTACATGTTTACATTCGTATCATTTATAGTTCTTTCACAATTACTTACGTGATTATCATTGATAGTATGATCATTTACTTATTTCCAAAGCATGTTCATACTTTATTTTGAAGTAACATGTATATACTTATTAAGACCTCATAATCTCATACTTAAATTGTTGATTGGCCATTTGACCCGTATACTTTTTCTCTTTTCGTACAACATATATAAAATTGCTTTACAAGCTCGGAGGTTAGAGATGATCATGCTTAGGCATGGACTCAAAGATTGTATTAATAGTTATTAATAGTCGCAGCCTTAAATGTACATGTTTATTTTGTTGTCGAAATTGTAGCAAAGTTGGTCATGTACATTTATTTTGTCAAGCATTTAGCTTGAGATTTTTTTGTGTGTAGTATTAGTACTAGCCTTCCTACTTTTTCTTTTCGCTGCGTATATGTATTTAAACTGGAGGTGAAAGACAGTTGCCACTCTAGGATGCTGTAGTTATTATTGGACTATTGTGCATATATATCAAGACTATGTTGTATATTGGGTTCATGGGAATATGGATATACTTTTGTGTCCACTTTCATATTCGCTTATTATTGATTTTGTTATTTTATTTCTTTTGTCACACAATCACATGTCCCCAGGATTTTACATGTAAGTTTTAGAGTAAGATCGAGAGTGAGTTAGCAAGTCATAGTGTTTTCGTAGTATTTACTTATTGCATGCTTAAAACATAATTATTTCTAAGCTAAATAGATTGCATTCTTTCGTTCTTTCTGTATGCAATCGTGGAGTTTCTTCATTGTGATGTGAAGATGATGGCTCGAGAAAGGGGTGTTCATAGAGGTGGTCGAGGAACTCGTGGATGAGGCAAAGGTTATGAAGGAAGGATGGGTATTCTTAATAAGGACGAGATGTGTCCCATGCGTACTCATGCTCAAACTATGACAGAGGTAGGAGACGAAGAGAATATTCCGAGTCTTGAGGAGATATCGGATGAGGAGAGTATAGAGGTACCCAGAAGAGAGGTTTTCAGACCTCAAACCCAAATTCTGCCTAGTACTCGGCCTCAACCGAAAGTGGGTGAAAATGCTCAAACAAATTTTGCTCCACCAACTAGATTTGGAAATGTGAGAGGCTTCTAATCTCCGGAATCTAGAGGAAGTCTTTACAAGAATAGCAAGGAACCCAAGGGAGAGCAGGAGACTTGAGCTTCTTCGAGCTTCTTTATTACAAAAATATTTTCGTATGATGGATCCCCCTACCTTTAGGGGTAAAGGTGAACTGATATTGCGGAGGAATGGATCATTGAAGTGGAGAGAATTTTCAAGTCTCTTCATGTTACGCCCTGAAATTCATGACCCGAAGACATAAATTCTTAAAAGGAAAAGAAAATAATACATCTACATCTACGATGTTCACATCGCATCTGTTTACTACTACATGACGATTGTAATGTCCTGAAAATTTAGAGAGATTTTTTTTTCAATTTTAATAATATTATTATTATATATTATATGTCATGAAAATAGTATTTGTCTCTACGACTGCGAGGTTCAATCTACTCAGTCGAGTTGCGGGGGTCAAAAGGAAGCGCCCCTTACGGGGTACGGGGTAGCGCCTCCGTAGAAAATTTTATTGGTTGGTTTTTAGTGGGAAAATGTTGTTCTAGCCACAGTTGTACCCGTACACTATAAGGGTGTATCATTACACCAGATTAGTGAGAAATGGGATTTTGGTCCAGAGCACATGGAAGTCGTCACAACAAAATGAGGTAATGGTACTCAGTGGTGTACCGGTACACCAAATTGGTGTACCATTATGCCAAATTAATGAGAAGAGATAGTGAGATTTAGAGCATACTAGAAGCTGTCATAACAAAGTGGTGTAACGGTACTTAGTAGTGTACCGTTAAACCAAGTTCATGAGAAGAGATAGTAAGATTCATGGAAAACTGGAAGTCGGCACACCAAGTAGAGTAACGGTACTCAGTGGTGTACCGTTACACCAGATTGGTGTACCATTATACCCACTGTCTCTCTTCCTATTACCCCATTTTCCCAATAGAGAGAGAGAGAAAGAATGGAGAAGTGATAGAAGCTTCAATTTGATCTAGTTCTCGAAAGCCGATAAAAAATATAAGCATAGATCCTTGATCCTAGGAGCATAAAGATCATATCTATGTAAATTTTTCTTTCATCCCTTGCAATAGATTTTCTCTTAATTTTCGTACACCTCTCGTATGTGAAATTTTCTTTAATATT
>MKEJ01076724.1:0-11214 GCA_001753735.1 Embelia ribes
TTTTTATTTTTTGATTTTTTTTGGTGTCAAGTTCCTATAAATTTTACTAAATTATTTTTCAATTTTATACTCTAATTTTGGATTGCTTTATAAAATTGAAATTATAAAGCAGTGTGCCGTATTAATTAAGTCCCTAAAATTTTTAGTAAATTATTATTCAATTTGAACTCTAAATTTGGGAATTGCCTTATGTGAATTTTGTAGGAACTTGATTGAATAGGACATTGCTTTATAACATTTGAATGACAAAAAGAAATGTCCTATTCAATAAGTGTTTATAAATTTTGTTAATTCTTAGTATATAATTGTAGTAAATTTTTGTAAATTATTATTCAATTTTATAAGCACCTTTGACTAGTTCTCACAAGTTTGTAAGATTGGTACTTATCTATTCAATTTTTAGCTCTAGGACATTGCTTTATAATTTTAATTTGCACGTTACCTACTTATGATTTTATAACGATATTTCACATTAATTTTTTTGGGTTAAGTTCCTATGAAATTTAGTGGATTTCTCTAGATTATTTTTTTACAGTGTTAGTATAAGGTTAGGCTACTATTCGTTCAATTTTTAATTGTAGGGTATTGTTTATAATTTGAATATTATACCATACCCAATTGTGAGTTCTTTCAAATTGCAGATTACTTTGTCTTTTCCTTTTTTTTGTAAGTTCCTAGAATTTATTGAATTATTATGCTAGGCTTGAATTCACAAGTGTTGTAAGGTTAGAGTATTATTTTATTCAAAATTTAACTCTAGGACATTGCTTTATAATTTCAATTTTTATCCAGACCCACATGTGATTTTGTATAGAGATTGCACATCAATTTCAAGTTTCTACTTATTTTAGTGAATTCTGCTAGACTAATTTGTTTTTATTTTCCATCTGTAATTTGCAGATGCATGGTATATGTATATATGGAATCCTTTGCATTAATTTTATGGGGTTTAATGCTGAGCAAATAGGAAATTACACTGAATGTAATGCACACAAACAATGTGTTTGATAACCCTTGACTAAAAGCTTTTTGAATCAAAGTATCAAACATGATTTGTCAACTGTCTATCACACAAACTTATGAATATGTGATGGTTTAAATTACTGCTAATGTAGTAATTTATGCTAGAGTAGCTTCCACCTATGTTATTGAGTAGGTTCTTTATTCTTTTGTGTGTTAGGGTGTTATGCATTTTAGTTTGCATCTGTAATTTGTCTGTTTTTGTGAACATGTATATATGTGTACGTATATGTGCACTTCAATCCTTCGTGGTAAATTTTATGGAATTGCAGGTCTCTGTTTTACAATAATGCTTTACAAGCAGAAAATTGTACAGATTTTGGATTAGAAAGGAAATTATATAGAATTTCATGTACACAACAATGTGTTTGGCTTGCGGCATTCATTTATGATAGAGAAGAGAGGACCTCTAGAGTAATGCAGTGTTGACTGATGAACATAGCACCTTATCTACACTTGAGCACTGAAACTTCTGTGCAGTTTTTCTGTGCATTACTTGGTGGGTCCTGTAATTATTAAAACATTGGTGCCTGTACGAAATTAAATGAAAAAAATACTTTTAATATTGGCTTTCGATTTTTTTTCTCCAACTTTTCGGATGGGACTGTTTATGTAGTTATCTCTACCAAATATGATTATTCTAGTTTTTCAAAAATTTGAGGAAGTTTTCTACTTGCATAGCATTGGTTGCTGAAAAATGTATTCCCAATGTTTTTTAGTGCTTATCATTTCCTTTATTTGATCTGCGCTTTACACTGTGTAGGTGTAGGGATGAATAAATTTCAGTTTTGGATTAGGATTTTGTTTAGTGGTGGTGGTTGATATGGGCTGCGGAGGGTCGAAGGAGGACGACTTGCCATTGGTGATCCGATGTAGGGAGAGAAAGGAGCTGATCCGGGCAGCAGCCGACAATCGTTATGCTCTTGCAGCTGCCCATATCACGTACTTCCGTTCCTTGGTAGGTGTTGGTGATGCTCTCCGCCAGTTCATTGACGAGGAGCTGTTACTCCCCTCGCCTTCGGCCTCCCCTGTCTTGACATTGCCCTCAAATGAAGGAAAAACCAAGAGGACGAACAAGAGTAGATCTATCAACAAAGATCCTAAAATTGCTAAAACTAATTCATCTCCTTCGATCTCCCTGCATTCTGATTCAGGNNCACGACAATGATGGGGAAGGATCGCACTTGCATTTGTCCTCTAGTTCTGGTTCTGAGTTTGATTCATCACCCGGCCATAATCATTTACATGATAGCTCACATCGTAAAGATGAAGGGCCTTCATATTCTTCACCGCTTTCTCAAACAGGTTGGAGGCAATATGGTATGAATCCACCTCCTGAGATGGGTTGGACACCTTATGGTGTATACCCACCATCTCAAACAGGCTGGCATTCATATCCAATGAACCTGCCTCCTCAATCGGATTGGAATGAATACGGAACACAATCAACTTCATATGCGTATTACATGAAGAGATCTTCACCGCAGATTCAGTCTGTGATTTACGATCCGACGACGTCCTCAGCATCATGGCAACTGCCAGATGCATCGAACTCATATTTAAATTCATATTCAACCGACCCATACGGGAATGGAGGATACTATGGGTACCCAATGCAGTCCCTGGCTCGTGGGGTTCCGAATCAGCAACCGAGTCGTCCAGCTGATCCACCACCACCTCCATCGCCAAAGGCGTCTGCTTGGGACTTTCTCAACCCTTTTGATGGGTATGATAATGGTTACCCTGGTTACACATATGGATCATATGGGTATGGATCAATTGCAAGTAGTCCTGATTCAACTGAAGTAAGGGAGAGAGAGGGTATTCCTGATCTGGAAGATGAAACAGAGTCTGAAGTATATAGAGAAACTTATAGGAGGAAAAATCTGAATGAAGATAGAATAAGGAAAACCGTAGAGGAGGACAGTTCCAGTAATGTGTCATCACGAAAGCCTGGTAGTGGGCTGACTTCAAGTAATGGGGCATCCAAGAAGCAGTACGGGGAAATGTCACAGAAACAGTCGAGTGAAGGAAGTCCACAGACAGTTCCATTACGTGGTTTTAGTGAGGGCACAACAAGAGGTGTCCCTTTACAGAACATTGGGGTGAGTTCAAAGGAAGTGCCATCAGAAATCAATGAGGTGGCATATTCAGTCGACGTGAAAGAGGTACGAAGCAGTCCTGATACAATCACAGGGGATGGGTCTATTAGAAAGAAGGGGGTGACTTTTGAGGTGGAGACGACATCAATACACGATGTAGAATCCTCCAGATCGAATAGCTTGACCACAGCATCTGCTCGTGGGACGCGTGACTTGCAGGAAGTTGTTGCTGAAATTAGGGATGAATTTGTTACAGCTTCTAAGTATGGCAAGGAAGTAGCTATGTTGCTTGAGGTTGGCAAACTGCCTCATCAGCCTAAGTTCGCTTTACTTAAAGGTATTCACTCTGTTACTTTTGTCACATTAATTTCTGTGGTCTGTAGTATGTTGGTTGGTTGTTTGAATTTTCCGGTGGTGTATCTTAAATCTTCCCTTTTAATATTTTTCCTGTACTATCTTTGATAGGGGATCTCCTTAAAAAAGCTGGTTACCAGATTACACTTTATAGGGACACAGATGCATTTCCAGGGTATTTTTTAACTTTTAGCAGTTCCTTCCACTGGTTGTCCTTCTGACAAATATTTTGTGGAAGTGTTATTGTCTAATTTCTTTCATAAAATGGATTAGTTGGGGGTATAGCCTCTATTGATTAGCAAGGACACAGTTGTTTTTTCTGCATGTATTCATTGGCACTGCTTTTGTTTTGTTCTATTTTCTTTTATGTACATTATCTGTTGTTTTTAAGTTTGGATTTTGTGCTGGCTTGTTTGTTGAGACATAACACATCTACCTATTTGGAATGCTTAGAATCAAAAGCAATGAGAACAGACGATACCTAACTGTGTCATATGAAAGGTTGTTATCCTATATAGCACCTTTTTTATTTTCTCGAAGCCTGAATTGAGGGTTAGATAACCATCATACGTGGTGAATTATGCGAGGCTGCTTAAAATGTCAAAATCATTACCGACTTTCAGGATGTATTCTGTTACTTAAACTGTATCATCTACTTTAAATTACCTTTTGTTAACCAAGTTGCAGCTCTCTAATGATAGGATAAAAAAACTCGTGGTTTCAGAAACATTGACCATGGTTCTTATAGGAACTTGTGTCTTCAATGCAGAAATTTTATCCCGTTTCCTGTGCAATGTAGCTCCATCTTCGCCATATTCAGATCCTCCATCCAAGCGGTCAGTAAGATTTTCTTATAGCACAATGAAACTAGCTAAAGCATACCGTGAGGACTCGGCAAAGAACAGTGGTATGAAGCCTGGCAACCTCTCGTCGACTTTGGAGAAGCTTTACGTGTGGGAGAAGAAACTATATAAGGAAGTTAAGGTGATAACGAGTCTAATATTTATTTCTTCTTCTGGATAGATTTATAATCTGGCGGTTTGTTTTCCGTTATGTATGTTAAGACATATATACATTCAACAGCAATATGATCTCTGTTTTTTCCTCACATTGACCTGTTTACCGAGGAGAAACATGCAAATTGGATGAACATGTTATGTGAACAACGCAATGGTCTATAAGATGATTAACAGTTTATTTATTGTCTTGAGAACTACTTTTTATAAGAACTCAATAAGAAACTTTCCCAGAGTTAATGATGGAACCTATTGATCCATGGGATGTGAATTTTAAATTCAACTTTTCACGCACAGTAAACACGTACTTCAAATTCCTTCATCTCTTATATAGAAGAGCTGATACGAGAAATTTAACAGGCTCTGTTCTAGCTTCATTTATGGAGAGTCATGTCAGTAATTTTAATTTATCTTTGGATAGTGTGTTCTTTATGGTTACCCACCCATTGGTATTATATTATAATGTCCCTTGCAATAATTATCCGCCGCGTATAGTTTGTGGATTTTGCTTATGTGGATTGAGAGCTGCAGTCGTAACCTAGAATTTACACTTTTTGAATTGTTTATTTAGAGAAGCACCCACATCTTGGGTTACCCTTTGATGTTGGTCTAAGGTTTCAAGTTTACAGTACTTTTTGTCCTGTTACCTGTGTTTCTTTTATGTACTTTTGACTCCTTGTTATAGAAACTATAAGGCATGTACATCTCAGAGTTGGTTTGCCGATATTGCTATGCATAGCTCAAGAAACTAATGGATTGACCTAGAGAATAATCAATTGCGACAGTTCTGCTTTGATTGTTTAGTAAAACTGGAAAGGGAAGTGTGGCATTTTAGCTTATCTGTACTGTTGTTTTCTTGCTCTTTCATATTCTTCGGGATGGAGAATTTTTGTGATGTTGATAGTTGATACTACCAAGCTTTAAATCACATGTTTCTCAAGTAATTTTAAGTTTTATGTAGTCAAGGGTAGCCTTTTTAAGCATGTACTGGATGATATTCTTCTTCGTTTATTCACTTCGGCATGGCATATCTACCACTATTTAAAGTTTTATGCAGTCAAGGGTATTTTGTAATGTTGAAAGTTGATACTACCACAGGTAGTCTGTATTTGCATGTGTTTGTGTGTATAGTCAATTCCATCATGGATTATTACGCATTTCTACTTGTTGCAATTCTGTTGTTTTGCTTGCATTATTAAACGGTTGCCTTGTATTTAGGACGAAGAAAGGCTTCGTGTTATCTATGAAAAACAATGCAAGTGGTTGAAAATTTTGGATGAGCGTGGAGCGGAATCTGGTAAGATTGATGCCGCTCAAGCTTCCGTAAGGAAGTTGGTGACAAAACTCAATGTCTGCATCAGAACCGTTGATGCTATATCAAGGAGGATACACAAGTTGAGGGATGAGGAGTTGCAGCCTCAAGTCTCCGAACTAATATACGGGTATGTACTCTTTTGTCCTTGCTATATGGATTGAACCTCACTCCCCTCCCCCACGAAACACGAAACCCACTTCTGTCCTTATTTTGGAGTTCAGTTGATTTCTAGGTAGAAAATTAACATTTACAAGTGATTAAAAATTTATTTGACTCACCATACAGATGGAGAAAGATTTGATACTTGCTTCCTTGTTTGGGATGTAAAATTTACGTATATACATGATGGAATTATTATAACAGTTGCAACACTTGAGGCATCATCTTTTTCTTTCGATGAAGAAACAAATTCTTGGATATATTTGTTACATTATGATACAGTTATTCATTTTATCTTTAAATGTTTCTCAATTTTCGAACCTTTTGCTCCTTGCAGGTTGGTAAGAATGTGGAGGAGCATGCTCAAGTGCCACCAGAAGCAGTTTCAAGCTATCATAGAGAGTAAAGCTCGGAGTTTGAGAACAAATGCCAACTCTCGTGGCGGGTCAAGCTTGAAAGCCACTCTCGAACTGGAGGTGGAGCTTCGTACTTGGTGTGAACATTTTAGTAATTGGATCACAACCCAAAAATCTTTTGTCGAATCTCTAAACGGATGGCTACTGAGGTGTATGTTTTACGAACCCGAAGAAACTTCTGATGGGGTTATTCCGTATTCCCCTGGTCGAATCGGGGCTCCCCAAGCTTTTGTAATTTGTAATGATTGGTCCCAAGGAATGGAAAGGATTTCGGAAACAAGAGTGGTTAAGGCAATGAAAAATTTCGCTTTGAGTTTGGAACACTTGCTGGAAAATCAAGGTGAGGAGCAGCGGCAGAGGCTTAAAGCTGAGTATCTCTCAAAGGATTTTGAGAAACAGCTTAGGATTCTTCGTACAGAGAGGGGAAAAATAGACACAAGCGACACTGGATCACTTGTTCCCTCTGATCATAGCGGTGTTTCAGCGATGGATGATCTAAAGGTTGATTTGGATTTGATAAAAAAGAAATGGGCCGAAGAGAGAGTTCACAGCAAAGGTTCAAGCAGTATACAAGCAGGTTTGATCCCAATTTTCGAGGCTTTGGGAAATTTTACCTCTGAGGCGCTTAAAGCTTACGAGAATGTTAGAATTCAAAATACCGAAAAATACCCGGATGGAAAATGAAATGTTCATCGAGTTTGAATTATTTAGTGAAGAAGGAAAAGAACATAGTTTTATTTAGAAAATAGTGAGCTATTATTAGGTGGATGAGGTAAATTCAGTTTTGATCATTTATGTAGTTGTCTATCCTTCAAGTAGATAGTCTCACAAAATGTACAGGATATTCTTTTGTTGGTTTATTGTGAAGCTCACTTGGTGAATGGTCTTTGAGTTGATTGTTCAATTTGGTGAGTATATATAGACTGTGAAAGTACCTGGAAAATTTTGATAGATGACAGAAAGGAGGCTATTTTTCATGTTCCTCCCCAACTCTTATTTTTTTTCTCTAATTTTGCTTAGTATATTTAAAAAAAAAATTAATTTCTATCGTTTTCTACTCTTGTTGGGCTTAGAATTAGGCCACAAGTTCGTGGAGCAAAACTGAGTGCAAGAAACTGGAAATTCTTCAAAAAATTGCTAAGAGGGCTTTAGGGGAGTGGAAGCGGAGTACAGTTTGGCACCCTAGGATGGAAGATTTTCGCGACCTAGGTGTAGAATCCTTATCCGAAAGACATGCAAATATGATTTTTTTCTCACATGTATGTATAGACACGTGTAATGAACCAAACTTGATGGTAAAAAAATACTTTCTATTGACTGTGAATGGACACTGCGCTCAGTTTTTAACTCAAGCAAATAGTAGGGTGTTGACATTTTCTTGGGTAAATTGCTAAAATTAGTTCATCACGATTAACATTTTTACTGTTTATGCGATTATAAGTAAATTATGGTAATAATCTAATATAATACACCTGCATTATTTACAGGATTGTTTGCATAAATTGCGCATCAAATTTGCAGAAATTCAACTTTCTTAAACAGGCTCCCGAAGTTACTCTTCGCTACTATCTAATCACAATCGTTTGTGTGCTAAGCTAGTTAAACATGATTTTTAACAAGGAAACTGGGAAGATTCGGGCTTGATATCTAACATTTTGTATGCTAAGCAAATTATAAACACAATTTTTCGTTGAAAATTTAAGATAGTAAAGCTTTAGTCGAAGAGGCTAAAAGAAATCCAACAGAACAAAATATTGAAGGGACAACTAAAGATTATCCAATTATTTCTAGTTAAGATGGTGTATAAATCCAATAATAAGCTCTCGATTTTTTGACATAAAAATGGGTAAATCAAACTGAGCCTTGCTAATATAATTCCAGTGTCATATAATAGAATTAATACAAAAATGGTAAGCCTACACCATACATACCCATATTTTCATCACCAAAAAAAAAAAAAAAAAAAAAAATTGAAAAAAAAAAAACAAAAAAAAAAAAAAAAAAAAAAGTTGAAACAAAAAAACTCAACACAAAAGACACAAATAGTTAGATTAGAAAAGAACTGAAAGCACAACTAGTTCCCCATTTTAGGCCTACTTCTCTCGGAGCAATCCGAAGAGACTGATTTTCTCTTGTTAATTAATTTCTTGCTATGATTTTCATTCTCATCATCATCATCTTCTTCTTCTTCTATCGAGTATTCGAGGTTCTGGTTAATAATAGGCTTTGAAATATGGAATTGAAGCTTTTTCAAATCCGATAATTGAACTGGTTTTAGCAAGAATTGTTCTGCCCCTCCTTCCAAGCACCTGCAAAAATAAACATGCACAATAAAAATAAAAACTGGACATGTTATTTTGTTCTGTGCAAGGGCTTTTGCAAAGGAAGTATTTTATCAGGGGCCAAAAAGGACCATGTAAGTTATAATGTGTGCTTATAATTGTTTGCATAGCCAATAACGCGAGACGAAAAAGACTGTTGTGTTTTACGGATGAGTTTAATATCATATTTTGTGTAAAATTACGTTCTAAAAATTCGGTAAAAGGGAAGTGATATACTTCTCTTAAGTATTCAAGACACCTTTTGTGGTACATTTCAACACAATTTTTTTTGTAAGATAAATGTTGAGTTCATGCTCGGTAAGTGCAACATTTTAACGTAAAAGTAATGCTAGTAGAAGTCGTGGCTGCATAATCCGAATCGTTCATTGCCAGCACATGTTAGCAATGGATGGTCCAGATACAACAGTTGCAGTAACGAATAGCGCTACCCTAGACGTGACAGAAGGAGCCTTACATGTTGATTCGGGCAGGCACATTCTCTGATGACATAACCACAACTGGTATGTCTCTCCATGACGAACCCTAAAGGCAAAAAGAGCGAAAAAAAATAAAATAAAAATACACTACAATATTAGTGTAAAGAACAAGAAAAGGGTAATAAAACTTTATTTATTTTTTGGTTCAAACTCTGTAGGAGTTAAATCATTCATTAGTCTTCTTCTTACCTAATAATTTACCACTATAATTATTTTTCAGCAAAGCCAATTCCTATGGCTTTACTTAGGGGTCGAACTAGGGCTTCATTTTAGAACCTGCTCGTTCACAAATGAGTTGTACTAGTGTGTACGCTTGGCTCATTTATAATCCTATACATCATAAAGATATATGAAATATTGTTAAGGTGAAGTTTTTAGCCAAATCTTTTGTGTTGCTTGCAAAAATAAAAATAAAAATAAAAATATTTCTACTAATGTCAAGCATTTAGTTACAAAAACAACATATATATGTTAACTATAAACATATTGCTGGAAATAACTGATGCTTTTAGCTTGGTACTTTTTCTCTTTTATTTATTTTGAAATAAATTATTAGATCACTTCTCGATCTATGCCAGTTAATATTGCACAAGAGCCCTAAAAATCTTTTCCGTATCGTTCCAATTTTATCAAATAACCCCTAAGAAATTACTTTGCCATTGTTCCCACCGTATTAATACAGAATTTATAACTCCATTCTTCTCATTTCAGGTAATCATGGACATTGATTTTCGGAAAATAAAAAATGTTTAACATACCTTGACTTTTCTAAGCAAATCATAACCAGTCATTCCCGGCATGCTATAGTCTGTGATGATTAAATTCACTCTTGAGCCCTGCACCGGATTTGGAAAGTTAAAAAATAATAAAATAAAACTCAAAATTAAGAATTCTAATGACTAATAAAGCCTCTTGTAATTTTATGTTGTTCAACTTTTTGATGTTATTAATCAACATAATGACTAGGGTTTTGGCTTATGGTAAAAATAATTCTAAAATTTGTAAGGGTTAATTTCATTTTGCATCCTTAAACTATAGGTTAAGTCCTATTTTTGTCACTATACTTGTATATTATGCACTTTAAGTCCCTAAATTTTATGTATTGTGTATTTTCCATCTGTTACTTTAATGCCGTTAAAAACTTTCATTAAATATGATATTGATACAAAATATTGCTCATAATTGTATCTTTTTTATATCTTTTGGTTCAAACTTTTAATATTTAAAAATCTTAAATTCAAACATTACATTATTTCTATCACTAAATTAAGTGTTTAACTAACAAATATAGAATAACTGAAGTTCAATTATATATGAAAATTAATGGGAAATTATTTGAAATCTTAAATTTAAACATCACATTATTGTTGTCATATCTTATTTTAAAAATGTGAAATTTTAATGATTTAAAATACTTTATAGTTAACGAGAACTTTGATGACTTTAAATTTGGGAATAAACAGCACATTGTGTAAATTTTTGGGACTAAAAGTACATAATATGTAAAGTTTAAGGACTAAAAATACATAATACTAAAGTATAGAAACAAAAATGGAACATGTTTTCTAGTGTAGGGACTAAAAATAAAATTAACCCCATTTGTAACACAAAATTTGACATATGTATATATATATATATATATATATATATATATATATTAAATAAAAGTTAGTAAGAGTATCTTTTCCCCTTTGTCATCTTTTGATCGATCCTAGAAAGGGTTGCCCTTTAATGCTGACAAATTTCAAATCTTGCATTAAAAAAACCATGTGAAAGAAATATTTTTGTGGACCCTTTTACATTGTAAAAAAAAAAAAAAAAAAATCCATTGGAGACCTAATTTGTGCAAATTTGGATCAAAATTATGGTCAACACATTTTCCTTGACATGCTTCACATAATCAATTTAGAATAATTTGCTAAATAAGAGAAAAAGATAATGCATCTAAAATTCAACTTTTATTTGGAAAATGTACTTTCTTTACGTTTGTTTAATGATTTTTTTAAAAAAAAAT
>MKEJ01076741.1:0-10014 GCA_001753735.1 Embelia ribes
GAATTGAATCAAAACACAGCAATAAAAGCCAATACCGTCTCTTTATTGAATCACAGTATAATTACAGCACACAGATGTTTAATTTACATCATTATACTATGAAACAGTATTGCTACAGCACTGATACAGTGTTGGTGAAAAATTGGGGCCTTATAGTTTGAACAACTGTTTCGCTATTTGATAATTTCCAAACATAGAAAACATAACAGACAGTTAGGGCATTTTCTGAGTAAAGATAGCACGCTTATTGATTCAGATATCAAAACAACATTTAGCCAAATTTTAAAGTTATAGATAACTTGAAAACATAATGGGAAAAATAAATTTATCAATGATATCTTTAATGCCAACGCATAGCTCATAGTCATATCGTCATACATCCACATATACTCATACATTGGGGCCCCACAAATACACATTGGAAAATACCCATGCTTGAGAAGACAATACCCCGAGACTTCATGCATAAAGCTCAAGAAGATAGTATCCTGAGACTTTATACATAAAAATTTCAAATAGGTGCCCTCTCACACCCACAACCACTCCTGCGACCCGCACAAAAGAAGTTTTGAGGGAAAGATTTGAGCTCCGGAGCCTCCCTTAGATTCAGTTCAATAATTCGTTCTCTCAAAATTCCATGGAAATCGATCTTGGCTTCAAATTTTCATATTTCTAAAGGATTATCTCTACTAGATAGAAAGAATGTTTCCTGAAACATATTTGTACTCTTATGCGAATTTCTTTACTCTTACTTTCACTCAAATCAAGTCTTCTGTAGGTATCTAATTCCAAGTGTTCCGCATGCTATCCGAAATCGCATCGTTTCTGCATACCATATACGTATGGTAAAGTAAAATCAACTTCCTTGTGTGTCCATTATACCGTCATTATGTACTCATACTAAATAATGCATGCATGAAATGCATAAATGTTCCTCATATATATATGTACCTCACATGTCTTAAAGGACTCATAGTTCTTCTTGTACTTCTACATGCATACTCAGTAGGGATTATTATATCGTACTACTCAAAATTATTTATAATGCCATCATCTCATAAATAATCAATTCCAAATGGTTTCTAAGATTGCTTAATGCTCACTTTCCCATGTCAAGATATTCAAATCGATATTCGACGTCAAGTCGAGTAATAATTTGTACTAACTTATTTTTGTGACTGAGTAGGGTAGAGCCGTCCTTAAGTGTGTCCAAATTGTCACACCTACTTCCGAACCTTTTATCAATGGTTTATCTCACCTACTAATGTAGACTTATTATCCTTACCTAATAGAATCCCTTGATTTTTCCTAATATTTGACACTTAACCATCCTTACTCTCCACACGTAATTGCCTAAAGGTCATGTCTAATTCATATATCCCTCATTATCCATCTGTCTCTTAGTTGCAGTCGTCTAAGGAAATCGTTATTGTCTAAATCTTATTCGATCGCCACTTTCTCTTTATTGCAGTTATCTCAAGCAGATACATTTTCGAGTTTTCGAAATTTTCAGGTTCAGTCTATTTCTATATATTCATTAGACTACAAGTTCCTCCTTCCCAAGTCTTTTACCAACCGTTTACCACCTAAAACTCTCCATAACAGTCTTGGTTCCTAATAAAATAAAGCCTTACATACATGCACACACATGTATAGATTCATCCTATCTTTTGAAACATGTGTAATAACTTAAATACGTGGAGTGTCGATGTCTCTCGTCCCATTCGTAGCATGTAAGGACAAGGGCTTCTTAACCACAAAATAGAATTTTACAAATAAAATTACAAAATTTTCTTCAAAATTTTTTATTTGTAGGCATGTAGGGGGGAGTAAGGGCTTTTTAGCTGCTAAATAGAATTTTACAAATAAAGTTATAAAATTATTCTCGAAATTTTTATTACAAAATTTTATTTTTGGATCCAAAGAATCATTCATCAGACGAGAAGATAAATATACACAACGTACTTAGAGATGGGTACTTGTAAATCACTTTGAAGAAGTCAGCAAGTTGTTGTCCAACTCTCCAATCATTTTCACATTTTAAAGAAACTAGAATATGTTTGTTCCAATCAATCTTCAAAATAAATAAATAAATAACTAAAGATTACTTTTAATTTCAGAAACAATATTAACATAAACAGTATAGAAACATAATCATTCACAGAATAATAAGAAACTAACAAAATATACATCGATGGGGTGATATTTCTCGAATATATTTGAAATGAGAACTTGGTACATTCCTCAGCTCCGTAAATCTAATAACTTATTAATTACTCCTTATACATTGCATAGACTCCCTTTTACATCACCACACACAGGTGAGAGGCAAATTCAATAATTTCTAAGTTAAATGTAAATGTTGAAACTGATGGGATCGTGACATATACACATTACAGGATATTATATTCTATACATATATCTTGTCGAAATTTCGACTATCGGGAGCCTTGTCCCTCCTTGCCCTTTTCTGCAGGACAAGAACCACTCAAATTGAAAAATCAAGCAAAACACATCTTCTGTTTGAAATGCCAAAAATTTTAATATAATAGAACATATTTATAAATAAATTATATGCATCTCATACCCGTACTAAATTCATTCAGAGTTGGCAATAATAGTTGAAGGTGGTCTGTAGATTAAGCAAAGTATTTGTATACATATACACTCATAGTTGTGCATTATTAAGGAGTTTGTAACACAATAAACCATTATTCTTACTTCTTAATACAATATTACACTTTCCTTTGTACATTCCAAACAAGGTTAATGGTAGCCAAGTTCTCACAAACTAAAGTTCACAAAACATGATACAAAATGAAAAAGGCCCCGGCTAGAAGCAAAAATCCCAATCCGAACCCTTCGCCTTCCAAACCAAAACTATCGCTCTGCTGATAATACGAGCCCGAGAAAAAATTCTTCCAAGGGCAAAATACGTCGACCAAGTACATGAACGTCATAAACGCAATCAAGAAAAACGACATAAAGAAAGTGAAACACCGCTTGGCGTCTCCCCAGAGGCTAACCACCGGTTGTATGATTTCAAAAAACGATTGTACGATTGGCCCGAAAACAAGAACACTTAGAACTCCTACTATAAGAAGGGGAACAAGTGGTGAAGGGCCTCTAGTAGCCATTTTTTAGTTGAACTTGAGTGTATGTATGTGTGTATGTATTTATATTTATATATAGGCATGTGTGCGTATATATATATATATATATGTGTGTGTGTGTGTGTGTATAGTTGATTTAGTCCAAGAACTAAAAGGACAATCATTCTGTTAAAAAAGTTGCATAAATGATTAATGTCAAAAAAAGTGTATTGACTTGACTTGGTGATAAGCAAATGTTGAATTGGTAAGGACCATATGCTAGTCAATGATATGGTGGTGCTTTTGAATTTTAAGATGCTGTAAAAATGATTAAGCATTAGTTATTCATTTTAATATGGACCAAGGGGTTAAACCGGAAAAAAAAATGGATGATTTTATTTCGATTTATTGTCTTGTGTATATAATCATTAAAGAAACATGATTCGTAAAATGACACATGAATGAAATATTTTGTTTTCGACATGTAATTAAATGTGTTTATGTTGAGTTGTCATATGATAAAGCCCACTTGTATATCTTCTTCTTCTTTTTCTTCTCTCTCTCTCTCTCTCTCTCTCTCTCTTTTATCATAGTTACCTAAAATCAATTAAACTCCTGTTTCAGTAACCAAATTTGAGTTCAGTATTAACAATTTAACACCCAATTTTAATTTATTCTTCTTTAATTTCAAAAAAATAAATCATTTCCCTGAATGGATAAGTGTGAGCATGAAAAAAGGTAGAGAAATGCTAGCAACCCAACACATCCAGGCTGCCGATTTTTAAACCAGCAGCTGAAATTATATTTGAGTTTTAAATTTAAAAAATTAAATAAATTTTTTTTGTATAATCTAAATCGATGGTTCGAAAATCAATAATTTAGCTGCACCAAACAGGAACTGAGAAAAACTGTGTGGCAGCCCCCCGGTCAAAAAAATAGGTCTAAAGCTTTCACGGCAGGTAGGTATTTGAATAGACCAAAGATAGCCAAGGGAAGGTTACTTCAATCCAACAGCTATTAAATTTTGAAATATTTTTGGAACACTAAAGGCTGAACCATAGTTGGTCGAGCGAGAAACTGAAAATCGTTTTAAAAAATGAAAACATAAAGGGACGTGAACCAAATATATATAAAAGAAAAGAAAAAACGGGCAATATTATAAATAATTAAATTATATTATATGCATATCTACAAGAATATATATTAATAAGATGTATGAAACGGGTCTCCATTTTCCCGACAATTTGAGTCTTTCTATCTACTTACTACACAATCATTGAACTTCTTTGGTCAACATAAGATAACCAATCACCTCACCACCTGGACACAGTACGAGGACCAACCAAGAAAAAAAATTTCAAATCAAGAATCTCGAAATGATCAGTCCTACCCTTTCTACTTCTATCTTCAAGTACTCTTTACTCTCCTTCGGTCCACGGTCGACGTTTGATAGCAAAAACGAATTTGATGCATAGTAGAACGAATATCATTCAAGAAATTTTCATTATGTATAAGCTGGAGATCATCAACATTACGCTAAACAAATCCCGTACCATACAAGGACAAGAATGATCACAAAATGGTTCAAAAATGCAAAAAACAAACAGGAGACAGTGAATCGGAAAAGCAAGTAAACATGTTCAGAAACATAGGCTACATGTCATTGCGTCATTACTGCAATGTAACAAGAGAAAATAGTACCTAGATAAGTTTTAGGATAAACTTCAAGAGCAGTAATAAGCGATAGATCACTGATATACAACTCTGACTGCACTATCCAACACCTACGGACAAATCGTCTAATAGTACCCATAGCATTTAGCTACAAAATTACAATCACTCCAAATTACAAGGCAGCTGGTGATATGACAAACTCATTGCTTACATGGGTTCTCCCAGCACAGGACTGTAACGGAGGTGTTCCTCGTAGAAGTTGATCAACTGACACCATATATAAAAACCAAATGAGGAACAAGAAAAGAACAAAACAAAAAAAGGATCGAGATTTCCTACATACATGTTATTTCCTGTATACATGCATTGGGATGGACTATTTATTCTGAATTTTATATACTAACATTGATTTTCACGTTCTTCCGTGTCAACGCATGAACAGACTTATGTAGGAATGAAATTTGCATCCGTGAAAATATTGAGCGGAGATGAAGCTAGCAACTTGCACAATTCAAAATATGTACAAGAAGAAAAACTTGCATACCAAAAGAAAGGATTGTCTCATTCGATTAATATAGTAACTAAAGAAGTAAATAATTACCAGGAGTGGATTATTCGCCTTCAGAAATTTGTTATCCACGATCACTTCTTTACCATCGGACCTATCAAAAGCGGGAAAAAATGAATTACAATACCACTAAAATCAGAAGATTATCTCATATGGTTTCTGAAAATAGAACATCAACTACCACGAGCTTCAGAAGAACATAAAATAGAGAGCTGTGTCTTGAGACGTGTACACGATTGATGCCAAGATTCTCCTTTTCAAGTACATCTCTAAAGCGAGACTATTACCTATACTTGAACACTAGTATCGATATCAATGGCATGCAACATGTACCTACAACATAAAGGAAATGCAAAACACCCTTCAATCAACTTAAATATCTACATATCAAAAGACAATTCCAACTAATATCATAAGTTTCTGTGCCCTTCCTCCAAGGACAAAAATGAAACACTATTCGACAAAGTCACAGCTCATAACCAAGAAAGGCATAACGCCTTCCATCTCCTAACCTGTGTATCCCCATTAATTGGAAGCAGGAATTAATAAACGACCTCAGAGCAAGGTCATCCTTAAAATCATCAATTAGCTGAGGCAAACATTTCCTACGGACACTGGGAGCACACATCTATGTAATAAGTGATAAAACCACTATTGATACCTATCTAGGTTACTAGTGAACCATGCTGTGAAACCAAAAAATGTAACTCTCAAACGTGGATGTGTATCAGATGTCCGAGTACAACGAACCCTTATTTACCCTCTCCATCAGAAACTAAAATAAAATAAAATACTAAATTGACATGAACAATAATCCCTTTCCAATTCACATATCAAAAATACATATATTTTACTTCTATATATTAAAATTTCAAATTCTATAAACCTTACTGGAAATACAAGCTTATGACTCAATCACGTCTACCTATCACCTAACATCAATTCTTACCCCGAACATTCAAAAATAGTATCTAATACTCACAACTATTTGACTCAATCATGTTTACCTATCACCTAACATCAATTCTACTCTTGAACATTCAAAATAGTATCTAATACTCACAATTTTCTTTTATATATTCAGACCTAATTTTCTCATTAATAACGTATTCAAATATAACAGTTCAAGGTTATCACATCCTCGCCCCCGTAAAAAAATTTGTCCTCAAAACTTGCCCCAAATGCGACTTTACTAGTCCATCTCGATACTCAACGAGACTTTCATTTGGTTTTACTCTTTATTCTTCCTAACCCAATAATGCAATTTACTCGATCATCAACAAATTTCTGAATCTATAAGAAACAAATTCCTAAATGAAAGTAAATCTTAAAAATAGAACTCCTAAGACTTCATATTTACATATCCTAGAAGATAACCTTTTTGTCTTCAAAATTCATAACCAACTACAGTGGCATAAGGAAATACTTATTGAATTAAGCCAATATCAAAATTCATAACCAACTACACTGACACAAGGAAATACTTATTGAATTAAGCCGATGGAATCAAGCAAAAAAAATCTACGTGAAACCCCTCCCGACATTGTGAAGACTAACTAGGTAAACCCATACAGAGATGGTTCATGATCAAGCAATTTGGTCGCAAATGATCCATCTGGCCTACCTCGCTACGGTGCGATAAATGCTTTAGTTGGGTTGAGTTTTAACTAGGTAAACCCATGAATCCAATAGCAACGCAATTGGTCACAAGCTGACAGAATCACTGACTTAAATTATCCACAGGTTAAAACATAAGAGGTCTTGCTAGTTACGTTCTCTGTAAGTAGTTACCGATAATTTAACAATAATATCACAACCTATGTTAATCACCTGAGAGAAAGGCCATCCACAAAAATCAATCTCTCTTTAAATCGTATGTTAGCTCACACAAGCAATTTCTTGAGGACTCTTGTGACCAGAACACTACTATATAATAACCTAATATGGGTACCAAGGCTATTGGTGAACCTCATTTTGCTACCAAAAATTGTAACAACCTGCAACCCAGGTGAGTGTAACACAGCCGAGAACCACAAGTCCCTGCACCTCCTCTTTGCCGTTCTACCAAAAAGACAAAAGCTCTGAAATAAATAAAATCCTAAATTGCATTTTAAGACGTAACTAATAATTCTACTCCAATATTAAATACTAAGAAATCTTACAACCAATAGAAATATACAATCTCAAGACTTGATCATGTGAATCAATATCGATGTCTCTTGGAAACCAAATCCACATCACATGATTTCATGAATAACTCATTCCAGCAACTCTTAATGTAAAAACCATCTTTGAGTTGTTGAAAGCAGTCAGTCCAACACCTACCACCCAAAATCAATGTACTCTAAAATCCAAAAATATTGTCAAATAATCTAGTTCTATCAAATATTCATACCAAATTTCTCACAAATAATATCTTTTAATCATAACAGTTCGGGATATCACGTCCTCCTCCCCTTTAAAGGGGTACTCCTTTTGAAACTTAACCTAATGCAACTCACTACTCCATCTCGAATGTCAACACTACTTTCACGTGCTTTACCTCCTTGTTTTGCCAAACCCAATAATGTGATGTACTCAATCTTCAATGACTATCATATATGCGGTTGTAAATTTATTAAAAACAAACACCTAATGAAAACAAATATTGTATATCAAACTTCCAAGGCTTCACATTTTCGCCCCCTTGAATAAAATATACACAAAATTCACAGCAACTACACCATCCTAATGAAGTGCTCATCAAACTAAGAAAACAAAATAATGCATAAAGGCCCGATTATTTTTCATGAAAACACCAACTTAAATCATACTTAAGATTAACAAGGTAAACCTAACAAATCAATACCATGGCCATTGGTCACAAGCTCGCGGATGAAGACCTAGATCATTCAAAGGTCAAAAAAAGTACAACTAAATCATGTTGACCCCCATCTCATCCTTCATCTTTCAGTGTATGCCTTAGTGGGTTTAGATTTAAGTCATATTAGCACCGATCACCATAACAAAAGTAAAACCTTATAATTTCCTTACCATAACAACAATCTAAAGATCATAATTCCGAATTAAAGTTCCCAACATGATTGATACCCTCATGAGCTTAATGAAAATCGATATTTCCAACAACAGCTCCATATCATAAGGTTTAACTAGGGTTTACTCAACAATCACGTGATGTAAGATGACTTGAGGGAAACACAAGAACAATTAAAAACAATAATAAAACAAGAAATTCCAATACTCTTCTCCAAACTCTCAATCTTTATTCATAAACCACACTGATAGAAAACAACTAAAGAGGTCCTATATATAGGCCTCAGGAAAATAGCCTAATGAGCTTGGGCCCAAACCAACTAGGAAACATTTAAAGCATAGTAAAGAAAATAACAAATTAAGCAACTAAATAATTAAAATAACTAAACTAAATAATAAACTAAACAAGAAAATTAAATCTCTTTTGGTATTGTATCATTCTCTCCCAATTGAAAAGTTCGACCCCGAACTTTAATCGTAGGCAAGCAACTAGGATTGGTGACGACATTCGGCAACTCATTCATCCTCATCAGTAGTCTCAGGTTCCTCCAATGGATCAACGACTTGGTTGACAAGGATGTTCCCTCCAAATAGATCTTCATCATTGTCCGCAATCTTTCCTTTCTATATCCTTTTTAGCATAACATGTTCTTTCCTTTGCAGCTTCTCGATATGGGCAATATCTAGCAATATGACCTGTACCCTCAAACATAACATGCTTCGTCCTTCCATCTAAATGAGCTAGTTGATCCTTTCAGTGCCTCTTTCTTGTGGCTTCTTTTCAGATAATCCCATATATATTTCACCTTTTGTTCAACACCCCTCGCATAACTATGAGTTAAATCAATTGAAGCAAAATCATTGCTCAAAAGTTCATATCGAATGTCATATCGAAGCCCATTAATGCAGCGAGCAATCCGTTGTTGCTCGGACTCTTCAACTCCACTGCGAAGGGATTACTTATGAAACTCGCAAGCACACTCATCAACAGTCTTATCATCTTGCTTAAAAGTTTGAACTTTGTAGAACATATCATGTTGAAAATTTAAATGGATGAATTTAACAGACATTGCGTCCTTCATATCTCTCTAGACACTAATTGGTTAGAAACCTCTAGAAGAACATTATTGGAAAAAATTTGCCCACCAAATATTAGCATAATCACAGAGCTTTGTTGCCACAAGAGGAACTCGACAATCATCTGGCACTCCCTTAAAAGAAAACACATGTTCCACCAAGTTGGGCAATTCAATAAATGTCTCAAGTTCAAATTCACTAGTAGCTTCGAGGAAATCAACCTTGATTCCATATTCGCGATCTTGTTGACAAACTTGAGTAGAAGGATTAATAAGTTCATGTTGGACATGAGCAAAAGTGGTAGTTTGATTAGTGGCAATAGAAGCAGTAGTTGCAGCTACCACTGATGCTACAAATGTTGAATATGAAACAGGGACGAAAGTCTTCAAAACTGCCATAATCTCATCAAACTTGAACTACACATTGGCCTGCATCTCACTCGTAGTAGACCACAGATTATTCACATCAAACCTCAAACGTGCAACCTTGCTATTCGTAGCCTCATGATCATTCTTAAATTTTGAAAATTAAGCCAAATTTTCGATTTTTGCAACCATTTTTTTTTTTTTT
>MKEJ01076752.1:0-11950 GCA_001753735.1 Embelia ribes
TAATGGCAAACTATAAAAATAAAAAAAATACTTTTCTCCATTACTAATTTTAAACGCTAAATAATAATAATAATAACAACAACAACAACAACAACAACAACAATAATAATAATAATAATAATAATAATAATAATAATGCTCGTCATTACTAGCGACAAACTGTAAAAAAAAATTATTTTTCGCTATTACTGGTGGAAAAGTATAAAAAAAATAATTTCTTCGCCATTACTAGTAGTAAATTGTAAAAATATATATATATATATATATATATATTGTTCATCATTAGTAGTGGCGAACAATCATTATTTGTCATTAGTAATGACGAATATAATGAGGTGCACCATATTGATGATTTTTTCCAATGATACACTATTTACACAATTTTGGGTCCCACCTAACCTAAAATTGCAAAAAATCCCACTTTTTAGGTCCACATGCTCTTAGTCCTTGCTAGCTAGAGAGTTGGCAAGAATGGACTAGGATTAGGGTCAAGGTTGAGGGATTTGGTTAGGTTTAAGAAAGGAACAAATAAGAATTGTTAGGCCTTGATCAAAGTTGGATTCCGGTTATTCGATCGATTGATCCTATGGTTGGATTGATCAAAGTATGTGAAAACAGACCAACAGGTTTTGTTTCATGCTTCTTCCAATTGCACTGCTTTGTTGATCCTTATTTGTCGTCAGATTTCAGTATCTGATGCATTTTCCAGTTGTGAACCTTCAACAAATCCCCGAAGCAGTTATCTTGTCCAATTTGACATCAATTTTCTAAAATCCATACGGTAAACCGTAATATCGAAACAAAACGAATAATATACGTCAAATGTCAAATATATGACGTTATTTATCAAGGCTAACAATGTTATTTTATACAATTTTATACTCTAATAACTACCCGTATAAGTTAATAGTCCAATTCAAATGTTATTCTACATTAAAAGTTTGGATTATTATTTGACCATACATGTGACAGTTGCATCCGCAGAAAGAAGCTTTAAAAAACTTAAACTCATCACAACGTACTTGAAATCGATAATGTCATAAGATAAATTGAGTGGTTTACTAATTTTATCTATTGAAATAAGTATATTAGAAAATCTTGAAGACAAACTTTTGATAAGTAAATTTACATTTCAAAAGGCAAGAAAAATGTTTAAATAATTGATACTTCTTAATCCTATTTTCGTAGCTTCAGTTTGGCTCAATGCAGATTGATAAAAAAGTTAGAAGATTTTGTTTTCATGTCCAAGTTTATCCTATTGTGGTTTTTTTGTATTTGCAATTTATTTTCATCTTTATGTTTGATTAAGAAATTATAAGCTCTAATGTACTATAAATTTTCTTGATTGAAGGGAATGTAATTTTATGTAATGTAATAGACTCCAAATTTTGTTTTCGTCTTAGGCCACATTGCTTGTAGATCCATCACTGAGTTTCGAATTACGTTTTTTAGGTTGGTTCTGTCTTTTTTTCTTATACTTAAAGCCGAAGTGTTTAGAAAAATCTAACTTATATGCATTTAATTATTTGTTTTTATTTTTCTAAGAATTATTTTAGAAGCATTCTTTGAAGTACTTTTAAAAGTTGTTTCTTTTTATTATTATTATTATTAATTACAAAAATATCCTCAATTATATTTGTTACATTCACCATATATATTTAGTTTTTCAATCTATTATAAAAATTACCAATTTATCAAATACTACACTAATTGCTTTTAAAAATTATTTACCAAAATTGAGATTATACATGGTTTTAGAATTAAATTTAAAAAACAACTTTGGAAAAAGAATTATAAAAAACACCAATATTCCCAAACTAGGCCTTAGAAATACAACAAAAGTTTTGTTCAGTTACAATTGATAAATAATAAGTTAGTTTTTTTGGTACTATTAAAAAAATTACACGTATTCAATTTAAAATTCTTAACTTATTTAGATCAAAATTAAAATATCATAAAAATGTAACTTAAAATCTGAACAACCAAATACAATCTACTTTAAATATATATATATATATATATATATATATATATATATATATAATTTTAATCTTAAAAGCATGAAACAAGCATTAATTTGCATATACTGCTTAGTTTTTAAATCTAATATATTAAGGCAGAGCCTAGGATTGTGCCGATCACCAGTTAAACCCAAAATCGAACCAAACCGAACCGAATCAAATCAATTAGGTTTATTTTTTTTCTTATTTCGGTTTGGTTAGGTTTAGTTTTGTGGAGTTAAAAATTTTGGTTTTTTCGGTTAAATTTGTTCGATTTTGGTTTTAATATTAAATTTCCCTCTTCAATCAAACCAAACCTAATTTACTCTTACATAAATGCATTTTTTGACCCTTAAGGTTACAATGGTAAAGAACCAAGGATGAACATGCAGCTCCTCTCTACTCATCTCTCCACATCTAAATTATATATTCTTTCTAGTAAAAATTGATCATCTAATTGGTTTTTTTTTTTTATTTCTTTTGTACTTTGATTATTCGGTTTAGAACCAAATTGAACCAATTTATTCGGTTTGAACCGGTTCGATTTTGAATACATGCATTGGTCGGTTCAAAATTTTATTTATGAAATTTGGTTGATTCAATTTTTTCAGGTTTGGTTTGGTTTGGTTTGGAACCGAACCGACCAATACACACTCTAGCGGAGCCTCATTTTCTCCATGAGGTCGTGTACATTTTTCAATGTGCCCAAATTACCCACAAATTCTAAATCTTATATATCTAATCTAACTATTAACTATAAAACTCTAAAGCAGACCAAAGTTTTCTCCTTTTTTAATATACCCAAAATATCCTTCTCGGCTTTTGAAATTACACCCACAAACATTAGTTTCTCTCTCTCTATATATATATAACTACTATATAAAAATTATCAACTCCACGAAGTGTTTTATACACTTTTTCTTCCAAGTTTATCCTTCATTTTTATTTCTTGTTAATAAAATTCATCATACCTAAAACGATAAATTAATTATTTTTAACTTTCATATGTTTTGTTAATAAATAATACTGTATCTTTAAATATTTGAATTGATAATTATCATAAAAATAAATTTCAAGCAATTTAAAATAAATATCAAAAATTAAGAAATTATAATTTACAATTATTGGCATATGTATCAAACTTAACAAAATATTTAAATATCATATTAATTTTTAAGAGTACAAATTAGTACCACGAGTTCACATAGGTACCTCAAAATTTTTATATGATATATACTTAAAATCTCAATAATAATTACAACACTTTCAATATTTTTATTAAAAATTATTTGAAATAATTTTTTAAGTTTTTACTCTTATGTTAGAATACAATATTTTGTTAAATAATATATTTGTTTGTTCTCTTCTATAGTGACATTCAAATTCCTGTTTAAAAATTTTAAAAGACTCAAAGTATGAAATAATATAAATATAAATCATTAAGAAAATATTGATTTACCACTAAATAAAGAAAATTTCGGTAATTTTATATGTTTTTTATTATTTCAAATAACTTTGAGTCCATTGTGAGGACCTATATTTTCACTTATTCAAACTTTGAGGATTACTACCGTTGATGGAAACTATGGGAACCTAATAGAAATTTGGATGAGGCTATGGGGACCGGTAGTGTAGTTAATCATATCCATATACAGGCGGAGCTGGACGGGTGACTTGGCATTAGCGGCAATTTGGTTTTTTCAATCTGATTTTGTACACGTGGTGGTTTATTTACGATTTCTTCTCACCGTTTATTTGCTTAAAACTTTTTACGTCGTAAACTTGAACGAAAAATATTCCCATTGTCGGGAAGTTATTGACCCTGAATAATCCACAACAAAAATATTAGAAGGAAGCGTGATAATTTGATCTATATTTAATGTGAAAAATTAGGATTAAAATTTTTTTCGTAAATACAGATAAATTTGGATCGTTGATTTTGATCTAACGGACTCAAATATGGAACAGCTAGCTATATCAATTAAAATATATCCTCGAACATTCAAAATGAAGTAAATTTGCTACTATGTGCTGTTTATCATTCGGTACTTTAGATATCTTCTTCAAGAAGTATTTTATCAATACATGATGTTCCCTCCTATTGTTTAGCAAAGGCCTAAATAGTGACAAGGTTTTTATTAAATCTAGGGTATACATAGTTAGGATCGGATCGGGTCGGTTCTATCTTCAATTCAGGACATACTCATTTTTGGAACGGCCCTTAATTGTTGGGACCGGAACCAATTTGCTCAAATTCGATTTAGTCTGGATTGATTCCTCTACGGTTAAATTCTGATTCGGTCTTATTTTCGATTCTTTAATCATTAAATGATTCATATCGACTTGGTTCTATAACCAATTTTGTCATGTTACTCAATGCATATTAGGAATATACAAGAACTATGTTATACTAAATGTTAATTATATTAAAAAATTTATAGTTATATATGCGTATATATAGAGAGAGATACTAAAATTGGAGAGTTCTGTGGAATCCAATTAATTAGTAATAACAAGACCATGATGATCAAAATGTGTGAGACGATATATTATGGTATGAAATTTAATTATATTTTCACACTACACATGTGAGATAATTCAGTACTCTTATATGTACCTTATAAAATTAATTATTTTTTGTGTATCTATATCTATACAGGTATAAATATGTATTACTATTTCACTTGATTTTTGTCCCTCCTAATAAATTTTCTGGCTCCGCCGTTGAGTATATACTAACTACCATAAAAAAAAAATGTGCGCATCCTATGACTCGAGTTATCGTTATTCATTTAATATGTGTAACATCTATTGCGAGGATATACAGAGTACCATTTACCAATATTGCTCAAGCCGTAAATTAATTTTCACTCGCAGTGGAGAGAAACTTTTTAACAACGGATCCAATATAGGTCCCGTTGACTGCTCCCAAATAGTGACTTGCACGTGACTTCGGAACTCATTGTTTCGTCAATATAACTCGTGACATTTTTTTTTAAGATTGTCCATTGTAGAAAAGTTAATTTCATTTTTCATCCTTAAACTATTGGCTAAGTACGCACTATAACTCCCTAAATTTTATGTATTGTGTATTTTTCGTCCCTTACTTTAATGCCATTAAAAACTTCCGTTAAACATAATAATAATACAAAATTTTACACATAATTTTTTCTGCTTTATATTTTTTGGTCCATATTTTTAATATTTAAAAATTTTAAATTCAAACATCACATTAATATTATTACTAAATCAAGTATTTAACTAACAAATATAGAATAACTGAAGTCCAATTATATATGAAAGCTAATGAGAAATTACTTAAAATCTTAAATTCAAATCACATTATTAATGTCATGTTTTATTTTGAAAAATAAAATTTTATATGATTTAAAGCAAATTATAGTAAAAAAAATATCTGACGTTTTTAGATTTAAGGATAAATATGCACAATATGAAATTTTTTGGGACTAAAAATGCATAATATATAAAACTCAAAGACTAAAATTGCATAATGCTAAAGTATAGGGACAAAAATGGAACATACTATATAGTTTTGGGACTAAAAATAAAATTAACCCTTAAATTTTTCCATAATTCATCATGAATTTTTTACGGAATTACTATATTTTAAAAATAATATTACTATGAAATAAAAATAATTTATTATAACTAATATTAATTAAAAATAAATTTGAAATGGTGATAGTATATTATTCAAAGTTTGTAATATTTTATTATAAAAATATAGTAATTCTTATGTTTTTCAGAAAAACATAACTCTTGTATAGAGAGTAATTTCCTTTTGATGATATTTGAGAATAAAGGATCAAACAGGCTGCCCCAAAGACTAATGGGCAGACCATACTCATTCCATTGGAGTTGATTAAATAACTTTTTAAAATTTATTTATTTTTATACTAGATCCATACATTTAATTATGGGTTCTAGTTTTAAAATCAATAGAAAGGAATTGATGGGCAGAATACCCACCGCCGGCCGGGCCCTCATTTCAACAAAGGTGAAGAAAATTATAAAAACTATGATGCAATCAATAAAGACAAGACATTGGTTATTAGAGTCTTCTGCAAGAAAACAAAAGAAATAGTCCTACAATCTTAGTAGTGGACCATATATACTTTAGCTATAGTTTCCATTTTGGCAATGCTCATGTGTGGCCTTCAACCTCATTTTGCTGGCAGATGAGTACCTAACACTCTTCTAAATAGTATAATGGTGAGGTAGTATTTTATAGTCAAAAAAATAAATTTTATAATAAAAAATTTTAAAAATAATTTTATAATTTTATTTGATAAAATTTATTTTTATGGCTATCAATATTTTCTAATCTTTATACCACTTATACTAGTGTTAGACACTCTGTCCCATTTTGTTAACTTCCAATCTATTTTCCAAAATTCTGAAAGATTATAATCAGACATACTGTTTACTGTTGTACCCTCTCACTACCTCTGGATTAAAAATAGCACTAAAAAACAAAACAGATGAGAAGTGCAAATTCACGTTTTCTTTTTCGTAGTTTGAAGTTTAAAAGTACATTGTGTATAGAAAAAATGAAAATAAATTGTCTTCTATTCTCTTTGTAAAAATATCATCAAGACCAAGTTAATATATATATCGTGTAAAAGTGCAATCAAATAAGATAATTTACACAAATATGAAGCGGTTGAGAAAAGAATGACTAAGTATAATATTAGCACTATAGTAGAAAGTTTCCTATGTCCGAACTCTTTAATTTGTTGTAAAAGATAATCGTAGCATCATTCATCCTAAGATTGGTGCATCAAAATCGTTTGGGTTTAGTCACTTGCATCACTTCAGATGATGGTAACAATGTTTTGTGACATCGACACAAATCTTATGCATATTGGAGATGAGTAAGATTTGCCATAAATCATTCCAATTTTCTTGGATGTCCCTCTAAGGTTTGCCATAAATCAAAGATTGACTAAATAAGAGTATGTACGAAAACAAAATGTGTTCTGGATGATTTAATTTTTTTTTTTTTTGGACAATTCCTCAACAGAGAGCGCAAATGTTTCCTTGTTAGACTCAGATTAGGAGGAAATTTTTTACGTTTGATTTAGGGCTCTTTTTACCTATAAAAACACAAAACAATATGTGTTTTTCAGGTGTGGAAATCTCATAGGGGTTTTACGAGAGATGGTCCACTCAAGGAGGGTTTCCCGTGATCGGTTGACAGGGCTTTTCTTAACCATGAGGCGGGCGAGATTTCTCCATGGCTCCTTGTTACACCGGGTTCATTTGGGATGGGTGGTTAGAGGGTTTCTGGAGGTGAAATTCCAAGTCTCAGCATTGGTGGCAAAATTTGCCAGTAAGGTGGAGTATAGGCTTTCTTTTAAGGTCAACTTCCTCGGGTGATAGGTGGTTTCAAATGAGGGAATATTAGGAGAATCATTGCAGGAATCGTTGTAAAATTATTTATTTCAATGTAATTGTAACAATTCGGAGTTAGCTGAACCTCATTAGAAAAATTATTATCCCGCTCTTTATAATTCTTGTCATTTATTATAGCTGCTTGTTTTGTTTTTATATTAATTCGCATTGTTTCTGCGTTTATTTGGGGTGAACTTGGGTCCTAGGTTATTGGACCTGATTCCCTAATAAGTGGCATTAGTGTCATGTTGGAAGCAGTTCGAGCTACAGATTGGATGTTTCCAAATTTATCGACAGGAAGGTGATTGTCATGAAAGATCGGATATTCAAGGAAAAACAATTCGGGTATTTTGAGTATTTTGAATTTGAAGAAATGGAAAAATATTTGCCTACAGTTGCAGGTGTGAGATTATAGCTTGAGCTAAGGGGAGGGTTACTTAGTTTTTTTTTTTTCCGAACTTACATTTGCTTGGGCTCATCTTAGCTTGCAAGACGGTTAGAGTTACCGTCAAAGCTATTGGTTAGCAAGTGTCTACACTGAGATTTAAATTTTATAATTTAAATCATAATATATTTTGGTGTCCATAATTCAAATTTGAAAGGACGATTCTGAAAAGTTGGCAACAAATTTTCTTATAAATACAAAAGGAAGCATTCCGAAAAGAAAAACCCACAAAAATCACCCCAAGATATGAGTTTCTTTTTTCTTTTTATCTAGGAGTAGCAGTAATTTCATTTAATTTGGGTGTAGGAGTATGTAAGACCCTATAATTTAGGAGATATATATATAATGTGGTTAGTCGGGTGGTTTACTTATACTCTTGACTATTTGAAATATTGGCTTTATGTTGCAGTAACAGATTGGGGAACGTGAGGAAGAAAAAGGTCTTGGCTTCTTACAGTAAAAAGCTTACTAGCATGTGGGAGTGGTTTGGATTTTTTTCATCTATCACAAAGGACTCGTATTCGTATAGTAACTTTTGTGGTCTATTCCGAGCTTTCCTAGCAATCATTTGGTCGTTAGATCAGGTAAATTGCAGAATTCGAGTCCTTTCTTATTGAAATAATTGAATGAAATACCGAACTTTTGTCCTTTTGCTATTCTGTTGCAATTAAAGCATTTTAGGCTCTATTTTGACCTCGTTACGCTTCAAATTAAATTTGCTCACAACAAAAACGTGGAAAATAAACTAAATATCTTTCTATATGTATATTATAGGCCTCAATTGGATTTACGATTTGAGAGAATATCAAAATACCAAACTATTATCCTTCTGCTATTTTGTTGCAATCAGAGCATTTTAGGCTCTAATTTGACCCATTTATTCTCCAAATTAAATTTTTCCTAGAATATAAAAGTCATAAGTAAATGAAAATCGTTTCATAGGTATATTGTACGTCTCAATTGGATTTACGGTTTGAGAGATATTGTCAAAATATCAAATTGTTGTCCTTCTATTGTTCTATTGCAATCAAAGTATTTTGGGCTCTATTTTAAACCTCTTATGCTCCAAATCAAAAATTTCTCAGAATATAAAAGTCATAAATAGATGAAATATCTTTCAATAGGTATATATAAGATACAATTGGATTTATGGTTTGAAAGATATTGTCAAAATACCAAACTGACATCCTTTTACTATTTTGTTGTGATTAGAACACTTCGGACTTTATTTTGACCAATTTGTGCTCCAATTCCAAAACAGGGTATCGGTTACATGGTACATTGTGATGCCTCGAAAGAAGGTATAGGTTGTGTATTGATGCAGACTGAGAGGATAGTCGCATATTTTTCATGATAACTAAAGGTACACGAGCATAACTACCTGACACATGATTTAGAATTGGGGGAAGTCGTCTTTGCATTGAATATATGGAGGCACTATCTATATGAGTAGAAATTTGAGATTTTCTCCGATCATAAGAGTCTCAAGTACATATTTAGACAATGAGAATTGAACATGGACAAAGACGATAGATGGAGTACTTAAAACAGTACAATTTTGATCTTCAGTACCATCCGGGGAAAGAGAATACTGTAGCTGATGCATTGAGTCATAAGAATGATGCACTTTGGCTTGTTTCATATATGACAAGTAGGTGGCTATGAAAATATTCAGTGAGTTTAGGCTGAAGTTGGTCGATGATGAGCCCGTTGTTGCAGGGGTACAAGTCACGCTGAGTATGATACATGTACTGCCTAAACTAGTTGACAAAGTTATTGTATCTCAACAAAATAATGCGCAGTTACAAAAGATTGTTGTTAGGGCCTAGAGTGGGAAATCTTGGATTTGGACGGTTGGAAAATACGGGGAGTAGAGATACCGAAGTCGATTGTATGTACTGAAATTAATGTGAGAAGAAGTACTGAGATAGTTACATCAGTCTTGCATGGCAATTCATCCGGGGGAAATAAGATGTACCATGATCTGATTCGCACATTTTGGTGGCCAAGTCTGAAGAGGCATATCGTTGAATTTGTAGCCCAGTGATTGACATGTCAATAGGTTAAAGGGGATTGAAAGAAGATAGGTGGTGATATGTAACCACTTGAGATACCAAAGTGAAAATGGGAGCATATCAACATTGTCTTTGTTGATGGATTACCGAGATCGCGAGGTTAAAAGGACACCATCTAGATTATTCTTGATAGACTAATGAAATTGGCTCATTTCTTACCTATATAGAAGGAGGATGGAGTGGAAGTGTTGGCACGATTGTGTGTGAAAGAAATTCTTCGATTACATGGTCCAACTTACATCATTGTATCCGATAGATATTTGAGATTTATATCAAAATTCTGGGAAGGGATGCAGAATGCTTTAAGCACTAAGCTAATGAAGAGTACTGCCTACTATCCTCAGACAAATGGGCAAACCTAAAGGATGATATAGACTTTAGAGGATATACTTCCAGCATGTGTACTTGATTACGGGGGAAAATGGGAGGATCACTTACATTTAACCGAGTTTGCATATAACAACAATTACCATTCTAGTATTATGATGGCACCATTTGAGGCATTATATGGGCGACCATGTAGATCCCCGATAGGTTGGGTAGAGTTCGGTCAATCATTATTATTGCGATCTAATATTGTTTAGCAGACATCAAAAGTTGTGAACGTAATCAGACAACAATTGGTGACGGCCCAAAGTCGTCAAAAGAATTACGCCGATAAGAGGAGGCACCCATTATCCTTTGAAGATGGAGACTATGTGTTCCTTAATATCTTGCCTTGGAAAGGGGTAATGCAATAAAGAAAGAAGGGTAAACTCTAGCCAAGGTTTGTAGGACCGTTTCAAATAATAGAGAAGGTTGGAAGGCTGTCGTACCACTTAACTCTAACATCGCAGTTAGAAAATGTTCATTCGGTCTTTCATGTGTCAATGTTGGAGAAGTATGAATCGGATTCGTCTCATGTGATTGACCATTCTGACCTGACGGTGGAGGAAAGCATGTCTTTTGATGGACAACCAATAAGCATCATTGATTGTTGAGAAACAATTTTATGTGGGAAGGTAATTTCCCTGATACGTGTGCTTTGGAAGCATCATGAAGTCGAGGAACAAATCTGGAAACGAGAAGAGAACATGTAAAGTAAATTTCCTGCATTATTTGCAGGTATGATCTAAACTTCGGGGATGGAATTTCTTTTTGGGGGGAAGAACTGTAAGACCCTATAAGTTAAGGGACTAAAACTAAAATAATGATTGCAAACGACGTTTGGGTTCTGAAGTTTGAAGATTAGAAATCGACAAATAAAGATTTATTTATTTCAACATTTTTACTATCCATTTTTTTTACCTTGCATTTACCTCACATCAATTTCTATATTTACCCATACTTCATCATCTATGTTTGCCCATACTTCAACATCTATATTTACCCATACTTCATTATTTTCTACTTCACATTTCATTATTTCTACATTCCATCCAAATCATAAAAGGCGTATACTTACAGATGAAAAGGAGGACTTATTCTAAATTACTATCTTGTTCTCTTTTTTCACTTTGTTTCCTTCGACAAAATTGTTGCTACTAATTTGACTTTGCAAGATTTGTTTATTTTGGGAGGAAAACTAATCGCAGATTCCGTTTTCTCGTCTCGTCCTCGTCATTTTGACAATTCGTGTTCGGGTAATAACTTTATGGGTCTTTTTCGAGCTTTTTAAGCAATCATTTGGTTGTCGAATTACGTAAGTTATAAAATTTGATTCCTATGCTATTGAATTAATTTAGTAAATTTTAGATTTGAGGTTGTTAAAACTGAATAAATTTTTTTACAATTTCGAAGTTAAATTTGTTTGAGAGTATGTATTTTCTATTTTGCTATTCCGCTGCAACTTGAGTATTTTGTGCTCTATTTTGACCTCTTTATACTCCAAATTAAATTTTTCTTACAACATGAAAATCATAAATAAATGAAATATCTTTCCAACCCCATATCATAAGTCTCAATCCAGTCTACAGTTTGAGAGATATTATCAAAATACGGAGCTGTTATCCGTCTACTGCAACTTAAATACTTCG
>MKEJ01076758.1:0-18613 GCA_001753735.1 Embelia ribes
ATATCCCAGAGGAATCCATGAAAGAAAAGCATGCAGTGTTGCCAGTGTAGCCCTTATAAGCTCAGTTCTCTGAGATGCTGCTGATAGTACATACAGGCATAATTCATGAATGAGCTGGAATTCGCTGCAAACCACCACAACAAATCTCTTATCAAGATAAAACAAAGGTAGAACACCTGTCTAACAACATTTACTAATAAGGTAATCAAGATATTTCATAGCCCATTAATACGTACAACATCAAGCTCATGGCGACAGCCAGCAACAATCCAGAGGCATTGACGCACCCAAAGGGCAAAGAAATTAGATTTACTAGCAAATAGACTTTCAAAGAGACTAAGAGAAAATTGTTGAACTTCATAACTTTGAATTTCCAATCTCTCAATTGTTTGCCTTTTGGACTGGTGAAATGGTGATAGAATCTTTTTATCCCTTTCCAAGCAATACAAATAGAAAAAATGTGGCCCAAGGATAATAATAAAAAGACATAACCCTACAATCCCATGGGAGGATATATTAGAGGAACACAATGTTTGTCTAAGTACCTGTTCAGTGATTGTTTAAGATCTTTAATCTTCTGCTGCGTCATTTCACCTCTTGAAAAATCGAACACCTCTTCACTCAGAAGCTGAAACATAACAGATCATTTCAGTGAGACCACTTGCAAGCAACTCATGGATTGAGAAAATAGACAAACATACCTTTAGAATGGTCATGCAATTTTCACAAATAGTTTCACTTGTCTTGGCAGCAGCAACAAGATCAGGAATAAAGCTTCTCCATCTAGAAGGCCATTCATGCTTCAGAATCTGTAAGCATAAAAAAAAGGATAAAATAAAGGTTGCGTTCAAGAAAACTCCATCTGCTAATATAATGGTATAAAGAGAACTTATTAAAATCAAAAGCACAGCAGAATAAATGAACAGCTAAATACTGATGAGGCAAGCACAAATCCGAAACATAACATACAAGAATAATCCAAAGAAATAACTGGCTAAAGATTCATCAGATGTGGCAATGCCATACAGAAGATCATAATAGACAAAGAACTTCGTTCTAAGCCGTGGGAACCAGGTAAATACATGCAACGCAAAAACAAATCATAATGAAGCATCCAAGAGTTTACCTGGACTAATGAGACATTGAGTTTATTGACGTAAAGCCTTTCCCTTCGAAAAGATGATTCATCACTTGACAGCTAAGCAAATATAGGCAAGGACGAGAGATGGTACTCAGTATATACTGATAGAACCTTGTGTGGAGCAACTATTTACAGTAAACTAGATAAATGTTCATATATAACTGAAAAGAATACCTTTACAATGACATCTGATATATAATTTTTCATCCCGTCTCGTTGTTCAACTGGCAACGCATTCCATCTGTACTTAATCACACCTTCTAGAACCTATGGTGAACATATAACTCATCAATATATCTAACTCCCTCAAGAGTAGGCAGATGCCACAAAACACTAGCTCTGTATTCAACTACTAACCTGTAAAGCAAAAAACTTGGTATTCAAGTTCTGCGTGTTTGATAGAATGTGGACCACTTGAAGCCACATGTCAGGATTATTCTGCAAGTCCCGCAGAATATGGTCTGCTGCAGCTCTCTGTACACCATTGGCAGCCAAAAATAACAAAATAACAGTCAGCTGTTAATAGGTGGATTTCAGTAATGCCAACTCTAAAAGCTAATAGAAGTAAATCGAACGAAAGGAGTTGAAAAATGAGCCTAAATGATCTGAACTTGGCAACTTCAATGCAATATAGAAGAATATCAGTTAATAACTATCTCTGCAATACTCCAAAGAGTTCTGTTTTCTTATTCATGTCACATGTGTAGGTTTTCCGGGTGTGTGTTGAACTGTGTGGTGAATAAACCCGACACAAATTTATGTCCAGATCAGTAGTGACAATTAGAAAAAACTTGCTTCAACTATAGGGAAAGCACCAACCCATTTATTCAGAACAGCTCATCAAGACCTGAATATTGGGACAAACAGACAAGTCACACTCAGTGTAATACTGATTCTTCCCCATGCAGATGGAAAATATATAAACCCAAGGGAATTTATGTTTCTGAATTGCAACAGTTTTAACTATTGTACTTCAAAAGGAACTGAGGATAACAATAAATGCTTGGTTGAATGTATAAGCGTACTTAATAACCCTATCTAAATCAGCCAAACCATCCAAATCAGCACAGCATATGCATCAACACAGTTGGAAACAATAACCGTACGAGACTTCAAGCTCTATAATTTTCAATATCTAGCAATTTAATAGTGCATGTTGGGTCTTGTTCAAGTGCATAAGCATGTATAGTAGTGGTAAAGCGAGAGCAAGCTCTGAGTGTAAAATTCTTGGTTTTTTCAACTTGGTACTTCAATTAAACAAAAATCCATTTTCAAATCAGCAATGGGATGATAAATTAAGCTTCAGCACAAAGAATGCACCAAACACAATAGCAAAAGGATAAACCCTACAGGACTAATGCTTGGTAAGACATAGAATTTTGCATTATTTCACAGAAATTAAAGTATAAAGTGATAAACAGTTGATTGGGCGTAAAAGCATTCAAACACAATTGAAAAGGATACGTCCTACAGAACTAGTGCTAACTGCTAAGTAACACACAGAATTTTGTGTTATTTTACAGCAATTAAAGTAAGTATAATGTGATAAATGGTTGGTTGAGCACATAAGCATCCAGACCCAATCAAAAAGGATAAACCCCATAGGACTAATGCTCAGTAACACATACTATTTTATTTCACAGCAATTAAAGCAAGTATAGAGTGATAAATTGTTGATTGAGCATATAAAATTCAAGCCCAATTGGAAAGTATAAACCCTATGGGACTGTAACACTCGAACTTGGTGTTCTTTTACAGCAATTAAAGCAAATATAAAGCGATTAAAAGTTGATTGAGTATATAAGCATTCAAACCCAACTGGAAAGTATAAACCCTGAGGGGCTAATGCTCCGAACAAGAACTACCTTGTGCTATTTCACAGCAAATAAAGTAAGTATGAACTGATATATGGTTGATTGAGCGTGTAAGCATTCAAACGAAAATAAGGAGGATAAATCCTACAGGACTGATGCTCCATAACACATACTATTTTACGTTATTTTACAGCAATTAAAGTAAGTATAAAGCAGTAAATGGTTGATTGACTGTATAAACATTCAAATTTAAAAAGGATAAACCATATTGAACTAATGCTCCGTAACACGTACTAATTTGCATAATTTCACAACAATTAAAGCAATTATAAATCAATAAATGGTTAATTGAGTATATAAGCATTCGAACCAAATTGATAAGGATAAACCCCCACAGGTTTAATACTCCATAACACACAACACTTTGCGAATTTTCACAGCAATTAAAGTAAGTATAAAGTGATAAATGGTTGCTTGAGTGTACAAAAATTCAAACCCAATTGGAAAGGATAAATCCACAGAATTCAGCGCTATTTCACAGTGATTAAACTAAGTACAAAGTGATAAACCCTACAGGATTCCTAACACGCACTAGTTTGCATTATTTTAAAGTGCCACATGGTTGGTTGAGTGCATACAGATTCATACATAATACGACTAGATAACAGATAAATCCAGGGGATGAGAGTGACCAAAACCCGATTGGAAAGGATAAACCCTTTAGAATTAATCGTCGGGAAAACTACAATTCTACTGCAATTAAAGCAAGTATAAAGTGATAAATAGTTGATTGAGTGTACAAGCAATCATACTTCAAACCCAGTTGAAAAGGATAAACCCTACAGGACAAACGCTAAGCAACATGTACTAATTTGCACAAAAAGTGATACATGATTGGTCAAATGTAAATACAATATATATATATATATATATATAATGAAAGTATATAAAAGTGAAGTAGGGGATTGTGGGGGTGGTGAGAGATACCTCGTCCTTAGATCCGGTACCGTAGAAGGCATCGACAGTGGCGTCTAGTAGACGCACGTCAATCGGCTGACTCAAATCCCGAAGCTTCTCCGCAGCCATGAGAGAGAGAGAGAGAGAGAGAGAGAGATCGGGAGAGAGATGGATTATTAAACCCTAATTAAACCGAAATAATAAACCCTAAGTTGGGAGATAAGCGCTTCTTATAGAACCACTTGTTCTAGAAAGTGAGAAGAGGACAGCGTGAGATTGACGCTAGAGAGAGAGAGAGAGAGAGAGAGTTTGAAATTGGAAGTGGGTAGCCCAATAGATTTTCCCTCCTATTTTAGGGAGAGAGAGAAACCTAGCGGACAGGCGAAAGCTGACTCGGTCGGTCTGGACTCAGGAACCAGCGAGAGAGACCAGAGAGACGAGAGAGAGATTTGAGCCCTCAACTTCGTAGGGAAGGGTAGAAAAGGAAAGGAGACAAGACCCCTCCTGCTTTTATATCGTTTTAATAATTTCATTTTGCTCCTTTTTATTTCTTTATTTATTTTATAATTACAGTATTTATTATTGTGGGTTAGAGGAAAATGGGCCGGGTGTTTATTTGACCGGGGGGCCGTCCACCCAGTCTGACCCGACAAGTTTGGCTGCTCTGGGGGGGGGTTGTTCAGGTTTTGCGGCTATAATAAGAAGAGGAAAATTGAAAATTGAGTTATTATTAATAGATCGGTAATCCCATTTTTTAGACAAATACGTGACCAATTTTATCACATTAATCAACCATGCGGCATAAACAAAACCAAAAAGAACCAAAGCATTTTCGAGTACGTCAATTTATTTGGGTTCAAATTATTTGAATCTTTGCTGCGAAGGTGATAAATAATATACTCGTTGCCAATTTCTCCTCACACATCAGTAATTCTACAGCGAGGAATTGCTTTCTACATCTTGATGCTTACCCAACCTTCCAACTCCTCCCTTAGAGGCACCCCTAGTGTCTACACCCGCTTTGAAACTTTTGGCATGTCGTACAAGGCTACAAAACAAGCAAGTTCCTGTAGATGACAAACATCATGTCGTGCATGACTACGAACACAAGCAAGTTCCTGTAGTCCATTGCTGATGACAAACATCGACTGCATACCTCACACTTGTTGTCTACTAGAGCATTATCATGTACTCCGGCGCATTTTGCAACAGGTGACAAGGATAAATAGGGTATCTCGAGAAATTTCCCCATCAGCATCTCGTTCGAAGAAATGAGGCAAACTAATCAAGAGTCTAATCACTATTGTTTAGACAAATATAACCGGTAATTATGAAAACAAAATTTAGTCAGAAACCTAATAGCGAAGCATGTAGCTTGTGGACCAACAGTCCGCTATATGACTACTAAATCTTTGCCAAATAGATGCGCTACAAATCCTGACAAATTTCGACTCATACTCTTTCATTGTGGCAAATTCTTACCGAGAGTCGTCTTTTTAAGTTGAAAAGTTGGTAAATTTCAGATGAAAATTAATTTACAAGCTGCAGACTTTTTGGTAAATTGTCACCAAGGGTATGCCATATGGTATCACTTATCACCACTTCAAATGATCAAGCTGCCATTAGAAACACAGAATAGTATCTTTATCTCGGGGGTCTACATATGTAAACATAATGGAAGCAGGTAGCAAGCAGGTAGCATTGGGATAATCGAAAATTTTGAAGAGAACTAAAAAAAGTTGAAGAATATGTAAAAGCTGCATCTGAAGACACCCTTAGATCAAAAAATATTACATCCTAAGTAAAACCCTATCAGCCACGGTACATTGGTGTGAAGGATCATAAGTCTCTGTCCAAAAGTAAAATGACTGAAATTATCCACTTGCTGACACGATATGCCTAAATAAGAGGGGAAGGAAAATAGCGATTGGGTTAGCGCCTGAACAAGCCAGATGTCTGTAGCATCCTAGCATACTCCGCAATTATCGAAGAATTCTTGATTAGATCCCATATCTTGGCAGAGTTCTTGAGCCAGTCACGTTCAGAAACTGTCCTCCCAAAGGATGGGTAGTTCATGGATAAAACCTGTTGACGATTATGAAAGAAAACTGATTTATAAAAACACCCACACAAGATTGCCCTAAATACACAAACAAGACAGGAGGAGGATATTCAGAGATACCTGATCTCGTAATTTCCATAATGCTGAGATGTAGCTTTCATGCTGTGCCATTGCAGAATCATCCCTGCTCTTACACGGTACTAAAAATAACTTCAGCGTTTTCGATGCTGCATCTTTGCCTGCAGGTTGGGGTTTAGTAGCCATGAAAGAAGAGGAACCAAAATATTGTGCAAGCGCCTTCTCTAGTTGCTTCTCGTTGTGAGGAGTAAGATCTTGGTCCCGCAATCTATAACCACCACGAAACTAAACTTCGTGAACTTCCTTCAGCTCTATGATTTGTATACATAACCAAAATTGATATGAAGAAATACAAAGGCCTTTCAATTTAGTATTCGAAAGCTTCTTCATGCCCAAAATGCAAATATTCTCCATTTCCAAACAATAGTTACTGGAAACGCCGGTTTCTAGTGGAAAACGCATGGGCCTGGAAATGCGTTTCGGGTACCAAGGCGAAACGCCAAAAATTTTTGAAAGGAAAACACATAGCAAACGCCTCGTAAACGCAAAAGAAACTCCTCGGAAATATATAGAAAATGTCTCCGAAACTTGAATGTTACACGTAGGAAATGCAAGGAAAACGACTGGGAAATATTACGGATACTGGTAGGAAACTTATAGGAAATTTGACGAGTATATATTCAGACAAAATTAAATAAAAAAATAAAAATATAGTGAAAATAGTAGTTTTAGTACTTTTATGCTAAAATAAAAGTTTTTTTTATGTATATTTTTTAAAATTATGAGTAATATGTTTATAAAAAGTATCAAATATAAGTACAGAAGTCCAAATATAACAGGTATTCATAAGTTTAAAAAATATTTTTCAATACTAGATTAAATAATCACATACGTTTTCTTTACGTTTTACAATCGTATCCGATAAGTTTTACAATTGTTTCCCCATTTCCCTGTTTTTTCTATATTTTTAGACTACGTTTCCCATTTATATTTCCCCCTAACGATTCCTGCTTCCGCTTCCGAATTCGGTAACTATGTTCCAAACTTTACAACCCAATATTTATGCAGGTAAACTAACTTGGTGTGTACAAAGACTGGAGTTGCCATAAACTCCTCTCCAGCCTCCTGAAGTTTATCCTTGCTTTCCTTCTCAGCGCTCAGGCTCGAAGTATGTGCGAGAGAAAGTGTGGGGGAAGACGGGTTGGGTATTCCATGTTTCAACAAATCCACCTGAACATTTTGTAAACTAATCTTTGTGACAATTTTAAACAAATGAAGATACAAAGCATTCCAACTAAGACACTTCATGTATAATTTACTCACAAAACCAAGATCAGCGTGCATTCTAAAGAAGAAAGGATACCGTCGACATTAAACGCCACATGTTGATATCATGCACTCCATCCGATACCACCACAATTATATGACAAATTGATGCCAAAAGTACACCGAGCTAGAACAATCCCTTGCACCATTGAGGAAAAAGAATGAGACAATTAACTTTGAATGGTCCAAAAGTGCTTCCATTGCCTCAAGATAAATGAATACGCATGGGAAAAATCATCAAGATTCACCCTAGTTTATGTTTTAGTATGTTTTAGTCAATGCTGAAAATACTATGCATAATGCTAGGCAGTTACCTGGATGCCCATCAATTCGAGTGCCAACTCTGCAGATAGAAATTCACCGTTTAAAACAGGGACCGTGGACGAGCCATCAGGTCTAATAATATCGACTAGAACAGAGGGACTAAAGACAGGCTGCAAATCAGAAAGGAATTTATCAAGGAGTAGCAAATATCTAACAAATACTGTAACTATTAGCACAAACCATTTGACAACTATTTTGACAGACATCATCTTTTATATTATCCTCCCAAATAATATTCAAATAACTACGAATTCTTAGTTTCAGCCCTGATAAAGAGCTACTAATATGTAGAAGCTTTCTGACTCCCAATATTCATTTTATACCGGATGCGCAGTAAACCAGCTAGAATAAGGTGTAATATGAGGACAAACAAAACAAAGAGCAAGATTGCAAAAACAGCAGGGAACCTGAGTATCAAGGAGTATGATACGTTCAGCAGTGATCCGTGGTTCAATGCCAACAGTACAGTGCCGAGCCTGTGCTCTAATCTCCTCAGACTGTATTGCCAATGGTGGCAACATACCTGCACTCGAGTCCAGCTACTGTTATGTCACAATGTACTCCAACATTGCATTTAAATTAAAGGATGTTTTTATCAATCTCCATAGGCATTGGATATGGCGGTTAATTCTTTTCTGTTTACCTTCCAACCCCATTCAAGAATAATACAACTTGAGCATTTCAAAACATCATTCTACGGTAATTTCAAATCTACAATGTGAAAGCTCTAGTAGCACAACTACCCAACATATATGACATGCTGAACTCATGAGCCAACAAACTATAATAATAAATGCAAAAAGCACATTCTCATGACTCATATGAATCCTCATTTTCATCCCTTTCCCATATAAAGACAGAGATCGATTTCCTAAGTTCTTCCCCAAATGAGTTTCAAATCAAATCAAAATCACAACCAACAGAAACAAATATCAGTACCAGGTGAGGTTCCATCGAAGCCATAGAGCTCGTTCATTATCGTGGATTTGCCCACCCCAGCTGGACCGATCACCCCCACCACGGTAAAATCAGTGTTGTCCGTTAGAAACTGCACAAAAGTTGTTGAAGACAATAAACAATCTAATAATCCTCTACCTAGCATTTTAACATAATATCAAAATCGACAAAGATCATTAATTCAAGTATCACCACCACCATTTTCGGAAAAAAAATGTGGGGATGATACTATCAGAAAGAGAATATTCATAAATAAAAAAAACATACAATGCGATGTGTCACATAGAATTGAAATGTTTGGTTTGCAGATTACTTTCCAAACTATTCCACTCCCTAATGTAAACCCTACAACTCAAACTCTAAACTAGAGGTTGAGATACAAAGAGTGACCAAACAAAGCCTCTAAACGTAAAGATAGAACTGGGGATGACCAATAATCTCCCGATTCAAGGCCATCACTGTGGCGAACCCCCTATTAATTAGGAAAAGGAATAGTATAAAATACATTTCCTAAAATAAATCTGAATAGTTTAGTGTAGGGGGCTTATTTAGGAGCACTGGTGTGAATTCTTAGCTCCAAGAATGAGCCCTATTGCTACTCTCCAATAGAATAATGCTTCACAAATGCAATAGCGTTTAGAGTTCCTCAAAATTGCAGAATTACCAATGCTATTGTATTATATAAACGCATGATTATATTTATTTAGCATATTTGTAAATAATATAGAGCTCTTAGAGCATTCACAACAGTCTATCTAATTGCTAGATTTGACTTCTCCAATGAGAAACTTGGATGAGAAATGTGACACGGTAATATTTCTATTTTTCTTTGTTTCTAGAAATCTTAGGAGAAATGCTACAATAGATTTTTTAGTATGGTAAGATGGCGCAGAAGGGAAAGTTGGCTGTGTTGAAGCCTCAACAAATGTACTATTAACAATTTTTATATTAAAATATTAAAGAAAAAAAATTCATCAAAACTATAAAACCCTATTTAACACTTAGAAAGATATATTTTACATTTTATTGTTATATATATAATTTTTCAAGTAATATTTAATAAATTTTATAGAAAAACTGGTGTGAACAATTTCTAAAATGTGCACTTCTAGTAGGAGAAAAGAATCTCGATTTCAGAAAGTGAGATGTAGAAATTAAATGTGAAAAGCTGGTGGCAATGCTCTAAAAAACCTTTTCTTTTACAAAAATCAATGCTGTAGAAATGATACCCACCGGTCTTTCTATACGATTCTTAAAATTACTGAAATAATTATGCATATCATATGCAATGAAATGTAGAAGTATGTTTTATCTTTAACTCGGGGTTTATGGATTTGATGAAAAACTATTTTTAGTTGAGAAATGGTGAATAATATATTTCCACTTAAAAAATCTAATTCCCAAGAGATTTCTAGAAAAAGAAATACTACTAAAATAGAACATTTCTGGTCCAAGATTTCACATTTATGAATCTAAAATGTGAAAAATCACTCATTTAGAATGAATGGTGTTAATGATCTAAGCATTCCCACCGTCTTTTTTGTTTAATTTTAAAAATTGGACTTTCTGGAAAGACATTTCTCTGGCATAAAATAATATTTTAAAAAATGTACACAAACAATGTTTCTCAACAATATCTTAAATTTTTTTAAGTAATTATATCATATCATAAAGTAAAATATATAGTATGTATGTATGTAAAGTGCACTAGAACTTTATAGTTTTGGTAAGCATAAAAATATTAAATAAAAATTATTATTTTAATAGAGAAATTGTGAAGTGTAGACTTTGCTTCTCAGAAGTCTATTGTTGCGCTCATGAGATCTCTTGAAAAAAAAGAACACTATTGTGAAGCATTTCTGATCCAAATTTCTGAATTAAAGAGCTGGTTCTCATTTCTCCCGTATAATATGCCGACTTAACATATGCTTACTGTATTTTGATCCAAAATGGCATTGTCTAGTATGAAAAGTTTCTAATTTGGAGGATAAATTAGGCTTGTATGGTCTTGAAATTACAAGTATTTTGGTGTTGCTTGCATGTACGGTTTTCTGTCCTTTTACATTGAGCAAAAAGTAGTGGTACAAAATATATAAGCATTACCAAATGTGAATTTAGTATCTCGTGGATACACGTGGAGGTGCACAATTACAGAAAAAATTCTGCCTCTTTCATCACAATTTTGCTCCAATTGTTTAGATTTCAATCCCATTTTTCTTAATTTTGTTCGTTCAAATTCTTTTAGGATCAGAATTGGGTTTCTTATCTTGTTTTTGGCCTGTAGAGTAGAATGGTCTGGTTAAAATCTAAATGATTATGGTGAAGGTTTCTTTTGTTCTGTCACGTTGCTAAGAAACTAGAAGCACCTAAGAAATAAGCTTGTTAAATGGTCGTTTCATGTGTTAGATACGTGTGTAGGAGAAAGTTGGAAAGGAAATTAAAATAAGCTGCTCATTTTGCTCCATTTGGTGTTGTATTGCAAAAGGTGGTAACTTTTAAAATTTTTGGAGGCTTGGAATTATATTCCTCATGTTTTTGGAAAGGAGAGTAGAATGCTCCAGATAGAATCTAAACGTNNAGAGGACTGCTGCTGTGATTATGAGACCGTAAATAGCCTTAATGAAGAAGTCTTGCACCCTTTGCTCAAGGAGCTCGTCATTACTCCATTTTTCAGATACTTTAAGGTATTGCGTGGATTATAATTTGCTGAACAAGTGGATGATATTATGTCATTGACCTAAAATTCTTTTGGATATCATCTTCAATATATCTGGCAGGTAAAGCTGTGGTGTGACTGCCCTTTTTGGCCTGATGATGGAATGTGCGTCCTTCGTGATTGTAGTGTGTGTGAATGCCCAGAAAGTGAGTTTCCAGACACTTTTAAGAGGCCGTATCATCCAAGCCTTCGAGCTGATGATCCTGTGTGTCAAGAAGGGAAGCCACAGGCTACTGTTGACCGAACTCTTGACCAAAAAGCATTCAAGGGCTGGATGGAAGTGGATAATCCCTGGACCTATGATGATGAGACTGACAATAGTAAGTTCCTTAATCTATAGGTTATGTACTGATTGACTGAGTTATTTACCTACTGCTGTTATTTAAGCTTGGTTTGCAAAAACATATTGTTGTGGCTCTTTTGATTGACTAAGTTTCAGTGTTTCGGACTGTTTGTGTCTGGATTAACTGTCCCCATACTGTCAGTCATGAAGTTATTTATTTTTTTAATTTATTAGTGATTAGGAATCTGGGTATACTTGTTCTAATAGTGGAGGCTAAACATTGGGCCGATGGTCCCACTCCTTCCCTCTGGACTGATTAGTCCCTCTTAGTCCATAACACAATTCAAAGCATAATCAGGTCCAACATAGTCGTGTGAAACAGACGCCTCCGATACATTTTGAGAAACACTTTATGAAATAGCTTCTGATATGGACAATGAGATAATCTATAACCCTCATGAGATTAGGAAAAAGCAGCATAAAACAACTCTTTTTAGCTGTTTCAATAATTAAGTGCTACCTATATCAGAAGCGTGCAGCAACTATTGTTAGTTGTTACATGTTGTTGATATTGGTAGTGGTTGACTATGATATTTTGTTTATTGGTAGTAGAGAATTATGGAGATTGATGAAATCTAATCTGCAGGTGAGATGACATATGTAAATCTTCTGTTGAATCCCGAACGTTTCACAGGCTATGTTGGTACATCTGCTAGAAGGATTTGGGAGGCTATATATTCCGAAAATTGTCCAAACTGTGAGTTGTCAATTTGGCCTATATTCTGATTTTTATATCTTTCTATAGCATCCTTTATAGTTAAAGTTACTGTTTGATGTCATAAGTTAAAGTTACTGTTTGGTGTTATAAATTTTTTCATTCTTAAGATGGCATAATTTTCGCAAATTGTCTCGTGCATGCATTTTTGAGTTGCATATACTTTGTTATAGTGTTCTCTTTATTCAGATTCTGCAGGAAAAATTTGCCAGGAGAAAAAAGTGTTTTACAAATTAATTTCTGGCCTTCACTCCTCAATTTCAGCCCACATAGCTGCTGATTATCTCCTTGATGAATTCACAAATGAGGTCTCATTCTAATTCTTACCTTGCACTTTATCATTGTTCTCTTCTAAACTGTATTTGTTACGTTATACTTATTTCCATTGTGATAGACAGGACCTAATTATGTTTAAATGTGATTGCAGTGGGGTAAGAATCTCTCATGTTTATATGACCGTGTAATTCGGTACCCAGATCGTGTTAGGAACTTGTACTTCACTTTCCTTTTTGTTCTCCGAGCTGTGACTAAAGTAAGTGCTTAACAGCATGCCCTTTCATCAAAATTTAGTTGATATTCATTGAGTATAAATTTCTCTACAAGATACATGTTGCGTAAGTAAATATTTTATAGGCTGCAGATTACTTGGAGCATGCTGAGTATGACACTGGTAATCATGCTGAGGATCTGAAAACTCAGTCCTTGATAAATCAATTACTTTATAACCAGAAACTACAAGCTGCATGCCCACTTCCATTTGATGAAGCCAAATTGTGGCAAGGTCAAAATGGACCTGAATTGAGGCTACAGATTCAAAATCAATTCAAGAACATTAGGTATCCTTGTCATTTTTTTACAGTATATCTTGTTTTCTTCTCATATAATGTTAATATAGATTATTTTCCAAGTGTGTGTACCTTACGAGTTATTACATTTTAAACAAAATTAAGATGCTAATAGAAATCGAGACAAGGGGCGTATGTGTGTTAAGGGAAATATGTATACAGGTAGCTACTCTTTCAATTGGTTATCTAATGTTATATTTGAATAATTCTTTATGTTTTTGCAGTGCGCTTATGGACTGTGTAGGATGTGAAAAGTGTCGTCTCTGGGGAAAGCTTCAGGTTCTTGGCCTTGGTACTGCATTAAAGATCTTATTTTCTGTTAATGGTCAAAATCAACCTGATCAAAGTGTAAGTCCTCTTAAACAATATATTATTTCCTCATATTTTCCGAGCTAACTCTACAGGTTAATCCTGATTTCGCTGGCAACCCGTAATTTCTCTCTCTCTCTCTCTCTGCCTCTCTCTCTCTCTCTCTCTCTCTCAAGTTGTGTTAACTGAATCTTTACAGTTGCACCTGCAAAGAAATGAAGTGATTGCATTATTTAACCTGCTTAATCGATTATCCGAATCTATCAAAATAGTTAAAGACATGGGACCTCTGGCTGAGGGTATGACGGGTGAACAGGACTCTAAACCAACTAAGCAGCTGTTGCCATCATGACACAACAATAGATATGGATTTTGAAGAAAATCTAGGGCATCAAACATAGTTAAAAGACGGGTGGTGATGAAGGCATATCACAACGTACATACGTAAACGAGAGCAGTGCATCAATATGCGATGTACAGTAGGTAAGGTCCCTATTTCCATTGGGTATGAACGGTTTTGTAGTCCTTGAGCCTTAATACGATAAGCAGTTTACCTTCAAGTGATTTGTGTTGTATAGTATGATTTTTTATTTCTCATAATCTCTTCTGTTAGCCTAAATCAAATTTGCTATATTAAACTCAATCAAAGCAACGACAGTTGGATCAGCCCCAAGGACGAACAATTGAGTGTATGTCCCCAACACTCTCATGATAGGTTACTGTCGCATGACTTCAACTGGCATTCAACATCATCTGAAAACAATTCTACCAACGAAAAGCCTCCTAGTGTAGGTTCAAATCAATGTTTAAAATGGAAAAGTGAAAATGGAAAAGTGAGAGTAAGTCTTCAGCACTCATCACAAGGCCTCGTCGAACTTGTTTATCAGTCGGAGACATTGTTTGAAATCTCTTCTGAATAATTGTTCTCAATACAAAGTTCAACTTCTTCGCCCTTTCTCTACATTGCTTTTTAGGACCATAGCAAGATGTGGGTTCAATATTCTTAAATCGCCCAATTCATCCCCTTTTTGGTGGCTTGGAGGGGTGTGAGTGGGACCAATGTTTTCGAAGGTTTTGGAAATATGTAGAAGAGGGCAAAGGGATTGAAGAATTACGTCTTGGTGGTGGTGTGTTGGGGCTATGTAGACTTTTAGCATAATCGGACAATAAGATGCCCTCCCTCTGGTTAGGGATTAACTGGGAGTCTGCTATAAGTTTAGGGCTATTATCTCTCTCTTTCGGGTCATTGTAGCTGTTGATGTTTTCGTTTAATGGTAGTGCTTGTTTTAGTTTTAGTTTTAGTTCTTAAATTATCATACTTGGGAGGCATGGTGTATTGGTGTGAATATCTGCAATTTGGTATGGGGATTGAGCATATTTCAGTTGTACTCTTTTTCTCCCAAGGCACTCACTAATAAAGTGATATAGTGTATCAATATGATTCTGCCAATCATGGCCTAGTAAATAAATTTGCGAATTTGGGGGCTTAATACCCATATATATGTATAATTGAAAAAAACTTTCGTTTTTTGAATCGATGGAACCCTAATGAAAATACAGTTTTTTTTTAGCATAGTTTAGTTGAACTTTTTTTTCTCCCAAGGCATTCATGGATAAAGTGATATACTATGTCAATATGATTTCGCCAATGGGATTTTTAGCAACGCTTTCATTGCTTCATCTTTGCCATAGACAATTCCTTCAATAATATTCTTAGTCGAATAGCATGACAGAGACAAGATGAAGCAGCGCCGAGATAGCCATATTCGCTACTGGAAAGTGTCTGGTAACGTTTTCTAAGTCCAAGTGAGAGCAGTATCTCTTGTAAAAAAAAAATAAAAAATCAGATATTTCTTTCTTTTTTGGGAACTCAATCATCAATTTCACCGCACAATCACTAACGCAAGATCCAATCAACTTGAAATCGTATAATCCAAAGTTGTTGGTAACTTTGACCCGACGCGAGTCTGTAAAAGTTTTGACATAGCAGCTACTAACACTCCCTCCAAATGTAATACGTCCTTGTGTATGTTAATTGCCTCAAGTTTCCAACTATTGCTCGAGTTACGCCAAAAAAAACATGCTATCCGTCCTAAATTTCACAAATATCCTACAAGGGATGTCGCACCAGGGTCACTATCGAACACGTAAAGCCTATCTCATATAAAACAGTTAGTTCGATCAGCACTGTTTGGTGGAGATTACAAGAGATTATATCGGTCCCCGCCTATATGGATAAGTAGGAGCTAAAATGAAGTCCCACACCAAATTTCGTACGGCCCTTTGCCAAAGAAATTATGCCTTTACCCGTGCCTTACGGCATCTTAAATTGCCTCTTTCTATGGCTTAAAATTTAACTCTGGTTACGGTTTCTTTGATTGTAAATTTTAAGTAATAAAATCTATTTTATTTAAGTTAAAGAAAAGCTAGATAATTTAACTTTAACTTGTCTTTTTCAAGTTGGAAAGCAGAAAACTAACAAGCATATCAATTTTTAAGGAAAAAAACTTAGAAACTTAAAAACTCACACAAACCAACTTTAATTAATTTATTCATATAGTGGTCTTAATTCCCCATAACCAAACTATTAACACCCAAAATCTGTTACTAGTGATGATATCTAGTACCGATGGACATGCCTAAAAAAATAATTAAAAAAATAATCAAAAAATAAAAAAAATTGCAGTATTCTTATCTGTTACTAGTGATGATATGTAGTACCCATAGACATGCCTAAAAAAATAATTAAAAAAACAATCAAAAAATAAAAAAAATTGCAGTATTCATAGGTCGTAAAAGTTTAGATGAGCACAGTTAAGTAGAGATGTATCTTTCATAAGACAACTAAGACAATTGCTTTAGACCCTCGAAATAAGGAAACCCCAAATTTTTTTATACATTTTTAATATATATATATATATATATATATAATTTTGGTGGGGACAGATAAGGGAGGTGAGGCCAAAAGTGACTTTGGTGGTGCGGATGGCAGCTTCAGTGGCTAACTATGATTATATAGTTGATTGGGAGTTCCAAACTGATGGGCTTATCAAAATTAAGGTTAGTGCCCTCCACCAAAATTTCCCAACTTATTGCTTAATTTCGCAAGTATTCCATGAGCTGATTTTTAAATTTATTGGCAAAATTATAATTTTTTTTTTTTTTTTTTTGTGATAATAGGTTGCCTTATGGCAAGTCATTAACCCCCTATATTAGCTATAACCAACCTTTCCAATATGATTAACATCTAGACGAATCTAATATATTTTGAAGGCCAAAGTCCTTAATAGTAAATCAAAATCTTTGGGTAAAAATTCAATTAGTATACCAACGTATTCTCCAATTAGTACATGGTGCGGTTAAATATTTTCCAAAAAATTTTAAACTATTACTGTAACCGTTAAATATTTTCCAAAAAATTCCAAACTGTCATTGGATTTTACAGATAGCATAACACCGAACGTAACTTGGAACAAAAACCTAGAATACATACTAATTGGATTTTTGCCCAAAATTTGGTATACTGAAAAGGATTTTGCCCTATTTTAAATTAGATACTTTCCAAGTGAGATTGTTTTTCTCAAATGGATTATAGTCCAATACTCAAAGTCACTAGCCCAAAACAAAGAAAAAAGAGAGATTCAAAAGTGACTAGTACCTAGAAGGAAAAAGATTATGTTCTATTCAACTTTTATTGTGCTAATTTCTAACATGTGCGTCCTTGAAATCAACAGGTTGGACTAAGTGGTATACTAATGGTGAAAGGCACCCCTATTGTCAACATGAATCAAGTGAACCCACAGGACAACCTCTATGGGACCCTCCTCTCGGAAAACGTCATCGGTGTAATCCATGACCACTACATCACGTTCTACCTTGACATGGACATTGACGGCTCAAACAACTCATTCGTGAAAGTTGACATCCAAAAGGAACAAACTGTCCCTGGGGAGTCCCCGAGGAGGAGCTACTTGAAAGCCGTGAGAAACGTGGCCAAGACAGAGAAGGATGCGCAGGTTAAGCTCAAGCTCTATGACCCCTCGGAGTTCCACATCATTAACCCATCTAAGAAGACCCAGGTCGGAAACCCAGTAGGGTACAAGTTGGTCCCTGGCGGAACTGCTGCCAGCTTGCTCGATCTTGACGATCCTCCTCAAAAGAGAGGCGCATTCACAAATAACCAGATCTGGGTGACCCCGTACAACAAAAGTGAGCAGTGGGCGGGTGGGTTGCTCGTGTACCAGAGCCAGGGCGAAGACACTTTAGCAGTGTGGTCTGAAAGGTGAGACACTGCTCTAGCAAATGAAAATCTGAATGATGTGGCAATGACTTTTTCTGAACTTTTTTGATAATTATTTTGCAGGGATAGGCCGATTGAGAACAAGGATATCGTAGTGTGGTATACGCTAGGTTTTCATCACGTTCCATGCCAGGAGGATTTCCCAATTATGCCCACGGTGTCTTCAAGTTTCGACTTAAAGCCGGTTAATTTTTACGAGAGCAACCCCATTCTTAGGATCCCTCCTAACGTTGATAAAGACTTGCCAATTTGCAACGCTGCTGCTTCAGCTTGAGAGTTGTCTCTTTTTTTTAAAATTTTTCTTTCTCCTTTTCCTTTTTGTTGCACAATGTGCATATATGAAAGTATTGGTGCTTTAATGTTGTGGACTCACGTAACTTATCTCAAACTTGCAGTAATATTAGATTGGAAGTATCACTCATAGAAGCACTTCTTGGAATCTTAATGGAAAGGAAATATGGGATGCGCAAAAGTGGCTTTCTTTTTATAGCATTCAAGATCAATTTTTTTGTCATAATTTCACATGGATCCGAATCCCGTTCCACTACTGAGTATTATACACTCAACAATTGATAGTTTCGTTCATTGTGCAAATTGACCTTATTTCAACTTATGGTGTTGGAACACCAAATAGAAAATTCATTCACCACTCAAAATGGAAAATGATATCATATGCATCATAAACAAATAAGCAAACTGGCCCCGAGGGGTGTAGCCCAGTTGGTA
>MKEJ01076760.1:0-14350 GCA_001753735.1 Embelia ribes
TATGTAAGTTTTCAAAACTTAGGGTAATCGTTTTGTACCTTCAAATATCATTTTTTAAATTAGACAATGAGTGAAAATGTGGAACTATGTATGTGATACTTTCTCCATCCATAAATTATAGTTTCATTTTTTTTTGTCCAAAAATTATAACCCTTTTTTTTATTTAGTATCTTTCACTGCAAAATTTAATGCATGTGCAATATTGCCCTTTATAATTATTAGGTAGAAGTATAAGACCAAACTTAATAGGATTAGATTTGACAATTTATATTTAATTTAATATTTTAAAATTTAATTTTTGACTCTTTTAAAACAATATGCAAATCTAAAATTTGATTATTATTTGTGGACAGATTAAATAACTTTTAGCCGGACGATTAAACTTCCGTAAAAAGGCTTTTAGAGGGTTATTTTTTGGGCTTCTTTGTATTTTGGGTTTTAATTTTATTTTGGGCTTGTAGAAATTTTTTAAAATTTGAGTAATGGAGTGAAGCCCATACGTTTCTTAAGAAAAAGTTGTAATGCTTCTCTTTTGTTTTTTTCATGCACCAAATTACAACTCCAAAAATATAAAAATTATAAATAAAAAATTTAACACTAAAAATATAAATAAAAATTTTGATCCAAAAATATTATGTAGATGGTTGTAATTTGTTATAAACTTGCATGCCCATTTACACACTATCTACTCATGTGTACTCATAGAGATATGCTTTTATTTAATAATTAACACCGTGACCACGAGTCCAGCTCGTGCTTACAAATTACAGGGACTAAGTTTGAGTTGAGTTCTAAATTTTTAATATTAGAATATTCAAATCGTGTGAACTCACAAGTAGTTTATATATATATATATACTCGAATGGAGTTCAAACTTTAGGTTTAGACTTAAAATCAAGTTGAAGTCAAGCTAGCTAGAATAAGGTTCCGGTTGGACCAGGACGATCTAGAGTGTGTAACACAGTTTACTCACGTGTACTAACAGTAACATTGTTATCAACAATGTGTGTGTGTGTGTATATATATATATATAATTTTATTTATTTATTATTTTATTTTTATTTTTATTTGTGCGTGATAGGGGATGATATGCTACTCTTACAAACTTTTTTCGACAATAAAAATTACCCATAAAAACACGACCACAAATTATTAAAAATCCGGGAGAGAACTAAAAATCAGTCCAAGGTACTATGTAATGGCCCGCAATCGTATTTTATGCCCGTATATTTGCGCTATACACTTAAGGGACGACATACTACGTAAATTTTATTTTTCCATATATTATTGGTGAATTGAAAGGGGTTGAAGATGGCTACAGTTTTTCTGGCTCCAAAATTTTGACAAATTTCATATATAAGATTTGAAAATTTTTAAGAAAATCTATTACGCAGCCCTTCCTAACAAAAAGTTATCGGTCCCTCTATATATAAATTATTGGTTTGTGCTCTCTTACACAAATTTTGGATCCATCACTGCTATATACATTCTTGCATTAAAATAATAATACATGAAGGATGTCTTAGGAGACTCAAAATGGCAACAATTGCAATTAGTTTGATCTATTTTATTATTTATCTTGATTTATTTTCTTATTTATTTCTTGTATTATCTGGAGATGGCTTGATATTTACATATTATATAATTATCACAGTTACTACTTGTTCAGCATCTCCTGAAATTAATATTGGTTGGGTCCATAACACTTAACTTGAATTTTTATAAGTTAGAATACACCTTTATTGCTACTTGAGGGTCGTAAACTCGTCTCGTTCAAATAATATTTGGAAATGGGAATAAGATTGCATATATCATACCCTCCCTGTGCACTGACCAACCTATATATATGTTTCCTGTATTCTCTATAAAAGAGCACATTGTCTCACTACAATTCATAATAAATGAAAAAGTAATTTTTCTTTTTTAATGGTCCGAAACAAAGGCACAATTAAGGATGGGGAAAAGGTTGATAGTGGAGTTAGCTGTGATGAGGGTGTAAGTATATATACCATTATCCCCTCCTCAGCCGCAGGTTCTTGAGCTGGCAATGCTCGTGGAGGCAACAAATGATGGTCACGCTGTACCCACAGAGAGAGAGAGAGATTATGGCATCATATAATGGTTGGCATGATAGTACATAAAAAAAAATGTTGCAAGTATATGAAAGACTTGATTTTATATAATACTACTATCACGTATCTTTGCCATTGGTGACAACATAAGCGTAGACACTTTGTGTTGTGACAACTGTTAAAACATTATGAGACCTTCGAAAGAGAACTCACCATCACGTGTGCTCAAAACAGGAAAAGGCAAAATTGTAACATGGCCTAAAAAAGATTCTGAGTGGGCCTGCATGGAGTTGGTCATTGAACCTGCACCCCAGCGATCCACCTGATCATAGGTCCACCCCGGGCCCGACCCGCAGAAGATCCAGAGCCAAGATTAGATCTGTAGGGTACTAGTTGGTTCTTGGTTGAAAGCCAGACCCAGAGAAGCTAGAAAGAGATTCTTTAACTAGAAAGAATTTTAGTTCAAACAAAAGTTTTTACAACGCCATCATAGGGGATGGAATTATCAAATATGTCCTTTTCAAGTTCTCTGAAACATAATACTCAATGGCGGTGCCAAGATCAGAAATTATGAGAGGCATGGGTAATAGCGAGATAAATATTTTCGTTCGGGGAGGCAATGCATGCGGATTCTGGAAATTTTCAAATTTATATGAAAATTTTCGCCAAGGTCACCCCAGTACCCTGCCTTTCATGATACTCCACCCGCCTATTCACGTCACTATCAATTGACTTGGATGGCTTTGTAATCCACTTTCATAGTTAGGCAATTGGCTAACATGCAGGCCGATAAGATCCGCCCCATACATAGACCCATACACTGTCAGAGCTGGGTCAGGTATGGATCCAATATTTTCCCCCAAGCCCAACGCATATTCGACCTGCACCCTATCCCAGACTGCAATCCATAGACCTGCAACCTACTGGGTCGAGCTTGGGTCAAGTTGGGTCAGGTAAAATGTCCACCCTCAGGGCTGTATAATCTAACCCAATTGGGTTCAAACACTGGCTTGGTTACCTCTACTACATAGAAGTTTTTTGCACATTCTACTCAACTGGGAGTAAAACAATCACAAAAAGGACTCAGTTGATTTAATGTTACGAGGCATGTAAAATCCAGACATGTAACTTGTTTTTTCAAGGGAAGATATACAGTCAAATATTCAATACACAAGTCACAATTAATATGAACTATGATATATATCGTAAACTCATTAGCTCGTGGAAGCGCATCAACATGATGACGTGGTACTATCACAGAATATACTTGGATCTATGTACTACCAGCTCACTACTCCACGCTGGCATACCCAAATTTCGAGTCAGAAATAAGGCAATCACCCAAACAGAAAGTAACTCTCTAGTACACAATTGATTCATCTAGTACAGAGTAATATTCTTTTCCACCAAACCTATGAAACTAAAAATGTCAGTTTTTAAGTAACAATGATGAGTAATTATAAATACTGAAGATTTCCCAAAAGAACTAAGTTGAGATAAGAAACAACATAACTTCAAATATGAGCAACTAAACATAAAAAATGGACAAATAAGAACGATGATGATATCCTTAACTTACCTATGAGCAAGAGAAAATTTTGTTACTGAGCCCAGTAAATAGTAATCGAGATATCCCACCCACCTTCAATTAGCTGACTTTCCCATGCCTGCCATTCACTTAGGTTCAGAATTATCAGCATCTATTTCAGCCATCTGTGAGCTATAAACAAGCCATGCCTCGGCATTCTTTGGTGTAAACCGATACTTCACAGAATCGAATGATACCACTAAATATATATACCTCAATTTCAATATAGAAGTTTAAAACAGAAATATAATTATGATTATTATGACTGAGCAGTTCGGCTGCATTTATGCATTGAAATTTCAAGACTTTGTTACGGGAACACCCATGTATACCAGTAATAATGACTTGCTATTTTAATGCTAATCATATATCTTTTTAAACTTTTCTATGACATTGAGGTCATTGCACGAAGTAATGCTTCTGCCCTTTGTAACCCCATGATCTTGAACTTAATTTGAAAATATTGGTAGGCTTGGAAAAAGCAGTAGCATTATTCTACACAGGTCAAAGGTACAATTTCGAGCAACAAAAAGACGAACACAACAAGAGAATCTCCAAGAAAACCAATAGCTTGCATAGAGAAGAGCTTCTCAACGAGGCTGTTCTATATAATCAATCATGGCAGAAATCCTAACAGAAAACATATATTAATGCAAGATTTTGCAGAATGCAAGCCCAATACAATAAATCCTAGACGAGCAGAATAGTTAAGTAGAACTTCAAATTGGACGATTTTAGTTTTGCTCCACTCACTTCAGGTGTCATCCAAGATGGAGATTCTGATATGAAAACATATGTTCCAAAAATTTCTATAGTAGATGAAAAATTCAGCATCCTACGGAAAATGTTTTAGTCAACCTGAGTTGCAGCAACGCTTAGGGAGCACGGCGAGGAAGTAACCAGAGTCTGACATAGACTTCAAATTGTCCCCACTGGATAACCTTCAGACCCAACTTCTTCCATAATCCCCTCCTGTTCTACATGAAAAAGGCATTAGGTATTTCCAGCAAAATAAAGATAACAAACGGGTCTCTGCAGGTTGGAAAACAGAATGTCCTGGAGACTTAACGTTATGCTGGCGCAATTTGAAGTGCTGAACCCCATCCCTCCTCCCTTACCCAAGGGAAAAATAAACTCCATGGATAGTAGAAGTCTTAACTTTGTACCATATGGGTAGGACACTAGGTCTTGCTAAAAACTACTCAAATATAACAAGGTTGATCAATGAAAGACAAATCTAATGGTTCACGGGCAATGGAATTTCCCCAAACATTGCCCAAGATTTTGAAGAAATCCAGTAGAAATCCCAACAAAATTTTCAACTAACAATAAGTAATCCTATTCCTCTTGCACATAGATTAAAAAAAAAACTGGTAAAGAGAAATTATCATAGCAAAATATTCTAACACAATCGTCAACGACTTAATTTCACATTTTTACTTTTCAAACCAATAGTTTTAGCATTAATAGCACGACCGCAGAAAGTGTTCAAACAATTTAATCACGCAATTAGACAGCAATGTCAAAGCAAAATCACATATAATGAATGATGTTTGGAAGAAAAATAAATATAAAAATTTACCTGAATTGCAGCGGTAATTGTCCCTGGAGACTTCTGAAATAAAAAAGATCAATATCAGAAACCCAAGATTACATAGTCAGATGGAGTCTCTAGTTTTGTATAATAAAGTATTTATGAACCTCAAACCATTTATCTGCAATGGGAGGTGTGTGCTTAAATTCTTGAGAAGTAGAAACTGAGTCAAGAGAGAGAAGAGAGGCCCAAGAAAAAGAAAACTGGTCTTAAGAATATTTTGAAAAAAATAAGAACATGGCATAAATAGATTTGCAAATAGGATATAAATATAAGTGAAGAGTTTATCTAAAAAAAAAAAATTCTTTTGGTCTCTGGATGTAAATTCTACGTTGGTTTATCAAATGTATGCCAATTCAGTTTTCTTTTCTTTGAATCGAATTTCCTTGTGAGAAATCAATTACCCTAAATCAAACACTTTACGTCTAGTTATCTACAAGATCCTCATATATGGATATAAGGTCCTCAAAGTTTGACTATCAAATTAAAATTTTGTTTTCATGGTTGAATTTTGAACTAACTTTACGAGCTTTCTTATAGTTGAGTGAAATTTAATTGATTGCTCTACTTAAGCTAACTTAATGAGTAAACAATCTAGCTATATAATCCCAACCACAAGAGAAGATAGCGTATTGATAATTCAACTATATAATTGGAGACATAGCAATGTATTTGAGTAATTTGACAAATCCAATATTTTTTTTTATCTCGATCTCATTTAGCGGATATAAAAGAACTCTTTCACAGTTTCAATCTCACAACAGCGGGTATATAGAGATAAAAATAGAATTATTTAATCTCTTACCTGGCGGCAAACAACAAAGAAGTTTGTCACATAACCTCCCAGTATTTGATCCCCATCATTTGACAACAGTAGCTCAGTTGCAGATGGAGGCTTCCTAAGCTATACAAAAATAATAATAATTCTCACATTTTGCAAAGTCATTCAGACAGGAATGTTATAAAGATTGAGTTGAACATTTCATTATGCATTTATCCCATTATTATTATTAGTCCAAAAATTAGATATTCACCAAAACAGTAGTTATGCACAATTAGGTCACTTCGAATTGCAGCGCTTAAAATTTTGAGCAATAAAAATATTCCCATAATAATACATACAACAAAAAGGTATAGGCATTCAAATTAAATTAATATTCCAATTATAACAACATAAAACTCAAATTAGAGATAGGGTTCAACAATACCCAAAATAAATTAATAAACAGATTAATAGTTTATATATACAAATCAAAACTTATTACCAAGTAATTCTCAGAAAAAACAGCGCTGCAGGGTGAGGCGGCGGCGCTGAGACCGTGAACCAGAGAGTGCCACCGGTGGGAGGAGAGGACGAGGGTTTGCGGATGGGTGGGGGCGAGAGAGCCGTGGATCAGGGAAGGAGAGAGAGAGAGAGAGAAATAGGCGCTGCCGCGAACTCCTTTAATGGGTGCCAAACCAATGCGATGAGAAGAGAGAGAGAGAGGGCCACCGCAGAGAACGAACAGAACAACGCGAAGAGAGAGAGAGAGAGGAGAGAGAGAGAGAGAGAGGTGCCACAGAAAGGAAAAAAGAGAGCCCACGGTTTATTTTTATTTTTTTCCATTGCAACTGGTTATAACCGGTTGCCAGTTAATTTGCCAACTCATCAGGCCACATAAGCACCATGTAGGTAATACATGGCAAATTGATTGGTTCCAATTGATTCTTGTACCTCCAGCAAAATGGCTTTCCTGTACAAAATTGAGCACCATTATCTTAGGTCTGTGAGATATTTAATTGTTGTCGGGAAGCCAAAATGATATAAGAACCTTAAAAAATCCAATTAAAGTAACAAATATATATATATATATATATATAGGTGCAACTTGGGTGAGCCTTTTTTAAGTTAACGTGTGCTTAAATTTCAAGATTATGATTTGTGGTTAAGTTTATTTTATAATTTTGTTTATTAAATCAAAGTCTCCTTAGAGCGTAACCATGTGGTGTGTGATGAAATTGTATTAATCTCGGATGTAATGTCATGTCTCGATAAATTAACATTAACCTACTAGAGTCTAATCGGCCCAAATTTACCTAGGCTACCAGGTAAAAGTGTTTGGCAGTTTTCTACTAGTCAAATCAATGTCCCTAATTTTTTAAAATAGCAATGAGGTTAGAAAGATGGATTATACACAAAATTTAAATGAAAAATAAATCTCATCAAATTGTACAGTTTCGAGGGGCTTTTTTCTCTCATGAGTTGATAATAAAATTTTATTTCTTTGTTAAAAAATAATGTTAGTTTAAAATTAAGCAGCGTAAATTTGTTTGGTAGGGTTACCAATCACCTTGCTTGAAGCCCACGATGCTCTTTAATACTACCTTACTTGATCGATTTTTCTTCCCAACATACAAGCTACAATGTAGCAAGAAAAAGAAAAGCACTCGTATATAATTTATCTATAATTATATACTACCATAGTAATATATACCAACCATATGTGATACTTCCAGCTGAACACTAACTATATATAAAGATGACAATTTGGTCAATTCAAACTAATCAAACCCATAATTAAGCAACTCAAATCCAACTCAAATCTAAAAATTCAACTAAATCTAACCCACAATATTTTCAACCCAAACTTAAACCAACTCACAATCAAAATAACTCACAACTTAATCCAAATCAATCCAAACCAAATGCCCCCACTCTCTCTGTCTCTTTTCAATCTATTTTCTCAATTTCACTTCTTATAATATCTCACATTATTTTTCATATAATTGTTTTATTTTGTTGTAAAAATAATATTTTTTATATATTTTTAATCTATTGTAATTTTTTGAGATAATTTTAACTGTAGATTCTTACATGTAATAATAGTTTTCACGCTTTAGATTGAAAAACTATATATATTATAAAAATATAAATAATAAACTTACAACAACCTATCATAACTTTTTTATAAAGTATAGTTTAAGATTAAGTCTCAATGAAAAAAAAATGTAATTACTATTTTATTGTCTCGTATAGATCAAAATATCTATATATATAGATAAAAGAAAACTATCAAAAAGTTTACTGCTACATTTTCGTTATCTACTCCACTAGTAATATAATAGAATTGAATTATAGTTATATATATTGCATACTAATAGTTATTTTTTGGTATTTAACTAATCATAAAATCCGAAAAAACTATTTCAATATTAAGCATAAATATATAAAATAAAAGGATTCTTTTCATGCTGTAACTGTTTTGTGTTTTGGTAGAATTATTTTAAAAGTAATATCTTCGCAAGTTTATCTATACATAAAGACTAATATAAAAAACTTGTACCATTATATTCAAAAAAAAATCTATGATCTTTGTTCTTACAATATACCAAAAAGCAAAACATGTAAATATATATATATATATATATATATATATTAAATTTATTTAAAATATTAAATATTTTTTAAAATTATATTTTCTAAAAAAAAAAATTTATCCTTCCAAATCCATTACACTTAATACAATTTAAAAACAAAACTAACTAACTCAAAACTAATCTAACTCAAACCAATCCACAACCCAATAAGTAAATTTACGCAAACCCAACTTAAATTTATTTTCAACCAAACCCAACCTAACTCAAATACATTTAATTAATTTTATTATAAATTAATTATAATAACACAAGAACCTCTATATTTGGCCACTGAGATATCAAACTGAGAGAAGAAAAAGTTCCTTTATTTTTGAAACTCAGATCAATGGTCCCATACTTTTAAACAAGATTTTATTAGGCCCCGGATAGTTTCAATTGCAACTTTATTAGTCTCCAAGCTTAAAAAATGATACTTTTTATGGATGTCAAGTCATTTTAAATTAAAAAAAATCATATCATTTCGTTTAATCATAATTTACTTAAGCACAAATTAGTCTTTTTAAAATAACTATGTTCTTATATCTCCTCCTTTGATCATCTTATGATATTAATACTCAGAAAATATTATGAAAGGGGACCAGAGTATCTTAATCTCAATCAATATTTTTGCTAAAATTAAGGGAAGCTTAGAGTTTCAATTAATATATATATGGTAGGGTTAGCAGTGAGCCGGGCAACTAGCAAGCTTCTCAAGTTTGACTCATTAATTGCTTGGACCGAATTCGGATCTTTTATTAAACAAGCTGAGTTCGAATATCTTGATATATTCAATTTGAATTGAACAGCAAGCAATTAGACTCAATAGCTTGTGAGTAACTCCAATTATTTTATATTTCAAAAATAAGATATTTATTAGCACTTGTAAAATTTGGCGCATAGTAACTACATAACTAGCAATATCTTAACCACTATGCAAATCCAATGCTACTTTCCTTAATTTACTTGAAATATACATTCAATAACTACAAATACATAAATCTAGCAACTATATCCAAAATTTTATCAAAAAAATTGTTATTCATCGAGTACGACTTGAGTCGGTTTCGAGTATTAGGTTTCACCTATATCAAGTCAAGTTCGAACATAAAAATGTACTCAAGCCAAATTTGAGTTCTAATACTAATACCGAGTCAGCAGAATGAGTCATACTCGATTGGCTCAACACTGAGCTTGACAAGGACCAAAATAGAATTTGGTCAGAGTATGGGGACCATTAATGTAAGTCCCACATTCTCTTCCATTTTCAGATTCTCCTATCCACCAGTCCCCAACTGCACTCGCTGTAGCCTAACGTCTCTCTCTCTCTCTCTCTCTCTCTATCCAGAGATTTCCGGTCGCAGAGAGAGAAACATCGAAAGAGATGCTGATATTGCAGAGCTCGCGTGTATTAATTCCGCCTCGAGCTTCGAGATATTGTGCCTCTCATTCTCCCAAAAGGTTCCCCCAATTTCTCCTCAATTTGTGTATGTTCGATATTTATTTATGTGATTTCATTTATTATATTATTGGTTGTATCTTATCTTATTATTATTAGTAAAATGTATATTCTTCAGGTGAACTGTTAATTAGTACTTACATTATAGATGCGTTTGGTAGATAGTTAATATCAAATTCATCCTGATTATTTGAGTTAAAATTGATACCGTACCTAGCAATTAGGCTCGTTTGGTTGTATGTTATTAGTAAGTTTATATTTTTAGTGAAGTTGAAAAGTATACTTTTTAGTTAGTACTTATATTATGCACGTGCTTGGTAGAAAGAAAAAATATTTTTTCATAACAGGACTGGTGAAAAGTAGTTTCTAATTGTGCACGTTAACAAATAAGTATACTTTTCTAAAACAAATATCAAAACTTATTATTTTTTGTTCTTTTAAACAAAAAAAGGTATAATTTTGGACGTGTTACCGAAAAAACCTGTTTTTAATAAAAGTAATACCATGCAGCATGGGGTATTTTATTTTCCCTTACCAATCATGCTCAATATCTCTTCTTTAGTGAATCGTAAAATGAACTATTTTTAGCACCTTTATTTAATTCATTTAATTTTTTAGGTACATAGTTTTGCATTGAGCGAATGAGAGAAAAATAAAATGGTGAAAGATTGTCCAACTCTCCTTATATGGTGGTGGCAATATGTCGAAATATTACGATTTACGAATGACTACACTAAGTCATACGAGATACATGATATGAATCAAGTAGAAATTAATAAAGATTGATTGGAATAACAGGTCTTATCAATAAAGTACTTGTTTGGCAGTGATTGGCTTTAGTTTTAAAGCAAATAAGGCTTGCTTTGTGAAGCTGAGGCCAAAACAAATATAGCTTTTTAGGCGTAAAAAGTAAAAGAAAATTCCATTGAGCATCCAAATGCACTACAACTTATTAACAAAAATAAGAAAATGAGCTCAAATTTGCAGTCACACAAGTCCCGAATCCGAACTCTTTCCCTTATTTTCAAAAACCTGAACCTTCCGAGTGCAAAACCCAATTGAAAGTATATTTGACACAGGCATACTTTGTGAAGTGAGGATAAGATTGAAATGGCTAATTTTCGGTTTTTGGTGAGATTTTGTTGAAGTACATTTCTTGTGTAAGTGTAAGAAAATACTCGCATTTAGTCATAGTACGTAAACTCTACTTTTATATTCTTAATGTTTTGAGTGGTCGTGGTTGCAGTTATACGGAAGTTAACCTTTTCCCGTAATTAATTGAAATGCCAATAACAACCTTTTAGGTTACCACTTTCCTCTTCTCATCACATAATAGAGTGAGGTTCAATAAACCTATGGACCTGTGTCCACCCCCTATGCTTGAAATCAAATGATTATGACATCATTGTAATAATTAAACGAGATCACGAACTGAAATTTGATGTTCATGCAAAAATTAAATAAGTTCATGTGTTCCTTCAATGAGGTATGCGCAATTGTCAAATTTAGGAGTACAGAATTGTTTTCATAGTCCAAGAAAAGCGTATTGGCAGCTTAATTCAAGAGAAAAGTGAAAAAAAAAACACAAAAATAAAGAAGTATAATTTATCTATGTTGGCTGAAGATATGGTTGGCCACTTGGATTAACACAAACCCATCTTCTTTTAATTTTCATCTGGTTTGAATCGTCTTAAATTTTTTTTTCTTAAAAAGATATTGTCAGCCTTAGTGCCGGCTGTCATTTCCTTCTAATTTTTCGTTTTCAAGCTCTGCAAATGTCAATTTAAAACTCCATCTATTGATTATGCAAAGTAACATGTACCATAAATGGCAAAGAAAAGACATGTAAACTTGGTTGTTAAGATCATGGCATCTGTTTCACATCTTTGGTGCTTAGGATCAAAATTGTTTTCAGTTTTATCCACTATACAATATACCAAAATTTAACTTGAGGGCTGAACTTTTTCTGATTACACCATAATTTTCAGGCAATTATCCTCGCGCCCATGTTGGTGGATCAAGTCTTCTATCTTAAGTGCTTGTAATGTATTGACGAATAATGAAGGTATGTCTTATGCAGTTACATGGTGAACCTACCTTTGTTTTCTGTGTAATTCTCACAGTTCTTTGCCAGGAAAACGATGCTCCACTTTACAGAGGAAATTTAGTCAGTTAGATGCCCATTCAAGTTCTGATGTTCCAGACAGTTTTGCAATGGAAGATTCAAGAAGGGACCTGAAAAATCATATCGCAATGGAAGATTCGAGAAGGGTCCTAAAAAATCATATGCAGGTGAAAACCACGGACCATGTTACTAAGCATAAAAAGCAAAAGGATGTGTTCTCTAATTTTCTGGGCTCACTTGCGTCTTTTTGCTTTGATGTTGTTATAAAAATGATGCCTTGAAACCTCTTTTTTGCTTGCAATAGTTTATACTTGTATGAAGTGTAATGAGGGAACAAGAACTAATATTGCATTAAGGTCATCTCTTGGTCCTTCTTACAACTTCCCCTTTCCATATTGACACGCGGTTGTTTTTCTTTGTTTGAATTAATCTAGTGCATCTATAGTCCATGAATAGATTATAGACTTAAAAAGTGTGAAAACTAGGGGAAAAAAAGGTTCCTGATTGTGTTATCTTCATAAGCTTAATGCTTTGGTTAAGTTTCTGCGCGAAGACGTACTTTCTATGAATATTAACTTTGACGGTTATGGATAGTAACAAGCTGCAACTCATACAGCATTCTACTTATGTTTCGGCCTCTTGCACAATTTTAACAAATAAGGAACAAGGAGAGAAACAAAGCATTGGCCACCACAGCTGGAGACCAACGTACTTTATATCGCAATAATTTGAGATGTCTGAACAGAGACATATAGATTAAAAGGCGGTTTCAGGAAGATATAGGCTCATTATGATTAATTAATTCTTTAATTTATTGTATCTACCATAAGTCGATTCTTTGTCTTCACGTTGCATGTGCAGATATCTCCCGCAAAATTCACACCAGTGATTGTGGTATCTTATTTTATTCTCAAAATGGTACATCTGAACTGTATGACCGGATTGATAAATCTGGCCAAAAACACTGTTAAATTGTCCGCGGCAACAAGTTTGTCATTTGCTTGTATGTCTAGTTCCTTAAATAAACCTACGCCTCTTGGTTTGGACGTGTTTTTTCCATCGTTGCAAGAAATCAAGTGGAGTTTCGCAAGGTTGGTCTATTTATTCAACATTCAACTCGAGAGAAATGTTGGCACGTAAGTGAAGCTAACGTGTTCTCCTATATTTCTTTTCTTTTTCCATCAATCTTCAAATAGAATGATAACAATAAGTTGACTTATCTAATGTAAATTGGCGATTCGCATTTTCCTACCCATATTTCTGTTCTGGATGTAGGTTCTTTATTGTGCTCCTTGCAGCATGCTCCTTCTTTGTCATTTTTGGTGGCTTCATCTTCTTCAGATTCAGGTGATCATCTATTGTGACATGCTATTGTATAATTTGGCATTTTCCCTCTCTTTTCGCATTGAGAGAAAGATTTTATGATAATGTACATTATTGGAAAACTCAAACTTTATGTGGTACTGGAAAAAGTAAGAATATCTTGTACAATATTTTTGGTTGTGACATCTAATGTGTAGATATCGTTGGCTCATTTTCAAGTAACTTTGGTGCTCTTGCTCTTTAGTAATTGGTGGTTTCTACATGTATTAATATATTTCCTAATTCGACTATAGTTATTATGGAATAACACAGACGCAATGAACAATCTCTAGAGGACTGCTTCTGGGAGGCTTGGGCATGCCTAATCTCATCATCCTCTCACTTGAAAGTATGTTTCTGCCATTTTCACCAAAAGCAGTTGAGAATATTAACTAGTATACATCTACATAGTTTGTTTTTGTATCTTTATGCAGCTAAAAACCAAGTTTGAGCGCATCCTCGGCTTTATTTTGGCTATATGGGGCATACTTTTTTACTCACGACTATTAAGCACAATGACGGAACAGTTTAGGGTAAGCAATTAGAGTCAGCTTCATGTGCTTAAGTTCCTTTCCTTCTCAAAAGCTCTCTAATAACCACAATTTGGACAGAGTAATATGCAAAAACTCAGAGAAGGAGCCCAAGTGCAAGTTATGGAGACGGATCATATTATTATCTGTGGAGTAAATAGTCATCTTACTTTCATCTTAAAGCAGTTAAATAAGTATCATGAGTATGCTGTTCGCTTAGGTACTGC
>MKEJ01076761.1:0-22485 GCA_001753735.1 Embelia ribes
AAAAAATAAAACACCCCCAAAAAAAAAAAAAAAAAAGCATGTGAAGTCAATTAACAGAGAAGTAATAGACATGCGTCCCCAATCTTAACTAGGAGGAATTACATATTGGTCATCCACCAAACGGTTGAAAAAGCCCTCAGCTTTGGGTAAAATAAGTTGTGTGTGGCCAAATCACAAGTTACACAAGACAAGAATGACTGACCCAAGGCTAAATACCGTAAATGCTATGCAGGGTAGACAAGAAGCCGATCATGCGCGTCAACATACGTGGTTTGGTAACCAATCGTGTTCTGACTTTTTTCAAACCGATTACCTCAAAGGAAAAAGGGACGTCGAATCAGCAACATCCTTACCGTCTATACGGGGGTTGACTTACAGCTAAAAAGGCAAAATTGTATACAAAACTATTGGTGTTGACTTACCACTGATAAGGCAAAAGTGTTTATAGAACTAAGTAACGAAAATCGGACCTCAACTAATCTCTAAACCATACACAATTTTTCTTATGAGAACATCATGTACGCCAGCACACGTGGAAATCACCATAAATGCATGTATCATTTATTAAGGCCGTTTATATTAAAATCTATATATTATCTGTAGATTAAAATTAAATTCTTTTCTTATACTGTCTCCACTTTCCAGAAACATTTGGTTATTTAAGCATTGGAAAGTATTCAAGCCATAACCTTGCTACTCATGCAGGTAATATGTTACCCGAACAGAACCACTAAAACAGACCCAAGAACATGGATCAAGCCCCCAAATGACGGTATCATCGCTGGAGTAATTTTTAGACAAAACAATTCCTCCAATCCTTGACATCATTTCTTGCTACGTGGTCGAACTCAAAAGTTTAGTCATACATTGTGATAGCGCACGGAATATCAACATTTCCTTGCATTAGAAAGGTAGCTAGGGCTCCTGTTATAAATTATAATCACTCTATTTATGCCAACATAGATTCTTAATAACAGGGGCAAATTTCTGCAATGTAGCCAGTATATGTACATATAACACACTAGCGCAAATATTCGACTAACAGAAGTTTAGGTGGTCGTTAATACACTTATTCTCCACTTACCACTTGCTAGTCTGACGGACGGTCGTCCATAGATCAAAAAAGCTTCGTAATTTCAGGTAAACAAGCAAAGAAAGAGTCGGGGGATAGTGCCATGTCATCCTGTACAGTCTCCTTTTGCGAGAAAGCTACAGCTGTTGGGGCCGCCCATTCTGTAGCGAGATCGTAAGATGATTGGACAATGGTCGGGGGCACGAAGTTGCTGATGTCATCAGGGTCACAGGAAAATGCTTGAAGCCTGCTCTTCTTAGATGAACTCCTGCCAGCAGCTTTGCCCGCTTGGGCTTTTACGGGTGGCAGTGGATCCGATGACTCGACTGCCTTGCCTTTGTCGGTTATGTCGTTGATGCTGGGCCGTCTCTTCTCATTGGTCGAAGAATTTAACCGCATGAAGTATTTCTGTGCGTGGCTGGCCACTTGTGTGGGTGTTCGGGATATGACACAGAGTCGAGATATGCTCCTCCAGTCGCCTCTCCCGTACTTTGCCAAGCCCTCGAGAAACAACCTATTTCAGATGACAGAGACTATAGCATTTGTGAACTGATAATAATACAAATCATAACCTACTTTTAAAACATATGATCACTGATATATCTCCTATATGATAATCAACATAGGTCGCAAACACGCTTGGTAGAAATGCTTAACTAGACTACAGAGAAGATAGTAAAAACTTGAAGACTCTTGTTCGATCGATGAACATAATCCCAATAACGAGCCATGTAACATTTAGGAGTAACTTTAATAGAGAAATTGGAGCATAACTACCAAATAGTAAAGCTAGGAAAAAATTTAAGGAACCGTTAGAACTCCCCAGAACTTCTAATAAGATATATTATTACATCATAATTGGGTTTCATCTGGGTTACTGAAGAAATTTCTGAGGAAATTTTGAAGTAAAAAATAATGGCTGACACAATGGACCGGAAATACGGAAAACTGTAACAAAGACGAATTCGAAGAAATGGAATTTAGAAGAAGCACATGCATCAAACTTGCATCAGAATTTGAAGAAACACACATTATAAATCTAAGTACTTTAAACACATTGAAAAATATCGGGTGCATGTATTTCTAAATTCCGATTTACATGCTTTTCTTCAAATTCTGATGCAAGTCTGATGCACACACGTGCTTCTTCTATATTCTTTTTCTATTCCAATCCATTGTATCGACACCAAATGTTTTCCCAAAATCACGTCACAATTCAGCAAAACAGAACTAGAGTCCATCAATTAGGGGTTTACTGAAAAGTATAATCATATCGAGACCAGCTTCACCACAAGAACAAGTCCCTGCTATTAACAGGTTTTGAGGAGTAAAACCTGAACCAAATATGCATATTTCAGCATCTTATAAATTAAGCCAAGATTCTTTCAATTCCTTGTACGGAATGATAATGCATGTAAAAAATTTCCTAGGAGAGAATTAAAGAAATAAAATGAACCCTGTGAAGATAAAGTTTTTCCTATTATTCCTCGGAGAATCTCCCAAGGAAGGAAAATATCAAACATAATGAATTATGAGGGATTACATAAACAAGATTGCTCCCAAAAAATACCATTAGTGACAATTTAGCTATAATCAGTTCGATTTCTGAAAATCAGCCAACAAATAAGATAATACATACCTGTGCTCTTCCTCGGTCCAAGCAATCCCCTTCTTCCGGCGTTCGCGTTTCGATTTTGAGGATTTTCTCCTTGACGTCGAAGTCTTCTGCATTTTCCCAAATTGCCACCCTTCAGAGCCAAAATCACTCGAAGGATTTAAATAATCATTCTCGAGTGAACCATCATAGCAAGGTAAAAGAATAAGATCCGACTCGATGGCATATATATCTTCAACTAAGATCTCATAGTGACACTTAATTTCCTCAACTGTCTTTCCTGGGACCATTTCTGCAATTTTTTGCCAACGATAAAAATCATCCTCAGGAATGATCGCTAAGCCAGTCTCGAATGCCTTATCTTGCTCCCTAGTCCACGATGAACTATAGCATGCCCCATTGGTGCTCATCCTCAAACTTCAAACTGTTTTATGATAGAAAGAGAGGAAATTAAAAGAGGAACTAGAATGGAAATATAGAAATTATGGGATTACTCAGCTCTACTCAGTACCACAAATTTATCCTTGCGCCACCGACAACAGCTTTACTCTTTAGACCTATTCCTACCATTGCATGGACACCTGTTGAAATATTGAAGATCGTTGCCATCGATTCAACACCTCAGTATATGTTAATTAATAAGATGAACGAAGACAGAATTAGTTACTGCTAGCTGGCACATAGAACGACAAAAGTAGATGGTCGAAAAATTTCCATGTATGATAAGTAGATGTAGCAAAGGCTGAGGGAACTACACAAACATCAGTTACAAAAATATTTTATGGATCAAGAAAGCACAAAAAAATCACCACGTGCTAATACACAAGGATCGTAGATGCAATGAATAAAAAGCATAAGCCTCCATATCTTTTGATGCAAAAGGAACATTACCATATAGGTTGTGATATTGATGCATTGGAAGAGAAGTATAAACAATAAATCACAAAAAGATAGTAAACACCTCACAGTAAGGTTAATAGTGATGTGGCATATGTTCCTCAAATCGACAAATTATCGCCTTGTCATCTCCACACAAATTTGGCGTGTAGGTTCTTCTGAAACAAGTTTTACAATTAGGCATTTCAAAATATGTGGTTAAGCTATGGTTAGCACAATCGTCATACAACCATGTTCGCAGTTCACAATTAGCTATCGACATAGTATATTTATATACCCAAATCATATTCTTCAAAAAGGAACCTCTCGGAATAACAAAATTTCTTTGGAAAGGGATGAATGTCTTACTATCAGAACCATAAGCAGATAATATGCAAAATGCAGGGGACAATACCCCAAATAACTACAAAACTCATAATACATTCAAATCGAAAATTGAAACCTAGGAAACTAAGAACACAATATTCGTAGCCACTTCAAAGGACAAATTCTCACAATCCAAGAAGTTTGACAATCAAAAGAATAAGCGCAAAATTCTAATGCCAAAAAGTAGCCCTGAAGTAATAGGGTGTAAAGGCCTCAGGAATTTTATAATCTCAATGTAAAAAACACATTTTAACTTCATTTCCCCTATGGTGGCCTTGTCATGGAAAAATGGAACATGGGATCAAACTATGTTAACCAAGGAAGAGAAAAATGGTGAAGAGTAAAAATTTACAAATTCCAATAACCCAACTAATAAAGGCTAAGAAGCACTGATACGGACACGGGTATTTTCAAAAAATTATGGACACGGTAGGCATTCAACATTTTTTTTTATTTTTTTTAATAACTTTTTATAAGTTAGCAAAGTTATGTATTGGTTGTTGGCTCAAAATAACTACTAAGCACTTGCATTTTGTTATAATCTAGTATACCTTACTAACAAGAATTAGTTATCAAAGGGCCAAAAAACATGTCATCACTAAAGGAATAAACAACTATTGAAACGTGGTTTATAAAAACCGCCCAAATGTATGACTGGATATGAGTAAAAATTGACAGAAGTAAAAAAAATGTTACAAATTTATCTGCCGTGTCCATGACAAGTCCAAAATGAGTCTATCGTGTGTCCACAGTTTAAATAATTAAATAGAATTTTGGACTCGTCACATGGCGTGTAAGATACGTATTTCGAAATATCTACAGAGTATGTGTGTCCGATACGTGTCCGACACAGACACGGCACCTATTTCGGAGTGCCCGTGCTTCCTAGCTTCAACCTTGTATCTAAATGCAACAACTTAAGCAACATCTTCAAAAACTGAGGACAATTGCTTAGATCTCATGAAGGCAGCTTAACGACTCTGTTGTACTAATTGTTTCAATATGATGGCAGGAAAAAAGTACAGAACCTGCTGACAACAATAAGAATCAGACAATGAAGAATTATACAATATATTCCTATTCCAACTTACAATCACAGAGATTAAGTCACAATAATATGAAATAAAGAAAAAACTAATTTCATAATATAACTGATTCACAACGAAGAAAAACTGCTTTTCTCGATACAGGTTTAACACTATCTTAAAAAGAGGAGCACAAAAATAAATGAGCCTCAGAAAAATCTTGTCTAGACTTAACTCATTTTTTCTGGACAGACAACGACAAACTGTTCCTTGTTTATATATTTGTTTACTCATAAAGGTAAAATGAAAAGGAAAACACAGAAATTAACAAACAAATTAGCAATGGGAACCTAGAAGAAAGTATCTTATCATGTAATTATGGGGTGCCAATCAGCAATTAACGAGTACATCTAGCAGAAAGGGGTGAAGTAGAATAACATTTAACAAACTTCTTACTCTTCCTCTCCAGAAGAATCAACAGATTCCATCAAAGGTGTCTTTCTGGCCTGTAAAGAAAACAAATAATAATGTCAGAATTCTGGTCTGCTAACGTTTGTTATCTGTAATCACTTGTGGATCCTTATATCCAATAGTTTATGGGCTCCTCTCCTTCCCCTAATAGGTCCTTTTAGTGGGAAGTGTATGAGGTGTAGCTGTATAATATGGTATCAGAGCAAAGGCTTCCCAATGTTGATGTTCGGTTTAACCTCCACCAAATTTGCGTTCGCTTGCTGGTTCTTAGAATAGTGTTGGGGGTGGTAGAGTTTGTTATTAGCCCCATGGATTGTTATAGCTTATGCTCCTGCCCCGAATAACTCCTATTTGGAAGTGAATGGGCTTTAATATAGTGATACTCGACCAAATAAGTAATTCACAGCTATGTTATAGATGACTCTCATTCCTTTTCTATGGGCATATAATCATAACCTGATGATAACAAACGAGTCACATCTCCATCTTCACAATCATAAAACATTACATAAATGCCGGGCTTTTATGTCCTTACAATGAAAGTGATACTAAAGGAGATTACCTAAAGAACAGAAAAAAGAAACATTGTCCGTAAAGGACTTGATAGAAAATTTAACTTACAGTGCTTCTCCCCCAAAAATTTGATCGCTTAACATTGAGTGTAGAGTTCGCAAGATTATTCGTTGATTTATTCACACAAGATTCAGATTCAATTATAGGTGGTGATAGCCCTTGATCCATTGAAGACATCATCTCCCTCACCGATTGATGGGACTCACAGCCAGGAAGTACATTAGGACTGTCCACATCAGTTTCACTTGGTTTCTGTAGACTCTGTCGGCTGTTTGATTGAATTTTAGACTCTTGGAGTGATTTAGATGCTACATGCAGACTTGATTTTGCAGTCGAAGCAAGTTTACTACCAGGGGATCCACCTTCAGAATCTTCGCCTCCATACGCCTAAAGGAATAGAACATGAACCATTAAAAAGGACCTAAATATATTAGAAATAAACATCAAAATCACAAAATAAATGAAATGAAGTGCCCAAAGGTACTATAATCCCTTTTAACAAATAAAAACATTCAATAATAGCTATTAAGGAAAATTATTATCTACAGTGACTAGAATCAAAGAGATTGTACTGAACATGAAAACAGGCAGCCAAATGCTAACACATGCCTGACTATGTATGCAAAGACAAATAAATAGAGAGAACCTTATATTCATAAAGATCACTGCCAGCGTAGCCACTGCTTTCACTCAATTTTCCACTGAGTACACGTTCATCATCAGTATCAGGATCTACTTCATTTTCTGCATCATGGTAACCATTATCTTTGATATCTATATTTTCATTATCAGTTGAGTCTTCGCTACCACTGCTTTCAATCCGAGAATCAGCTGAAATAGAGCATCTGTGAAGATTATCATCCTAAAATAAGGGGAAAAACAGCAAATTAGTGAACAGAAACAATGGCACAATTTGAAAGACACAAATATGATGATTGCTACAAGAGTATACTCCACTTGTACTAGAAAATAAGAACACGTGACAACACTCAGAACAACAATAAACAATTAGAAAATTAAGAGCTCCATTTCATACAAGCTGTCTTATGTCTTTGCAAAAGAAATGCAAGCTAGGGGTTTTAATCCATAAGATTGCTAAAGTGAGTTTATTAATTAGGATTATTACAAGACCAATGTTACCAAAATTCGGTCCCCCACCTCCAATTTCCAATATGGATCGATCGATTCGAATCGGAGTTCGACTTTGATCCAGATCGGCCAAAAAAACGATCCAAAATCAATAACCTAGGTTTCAGAGCGGCCAACTTGATGAAGGAGATAATCAGTGTTAAATGCTTTTGTTGGAGTAAAATAACGTGTGGGAGCGCATGAAAAAAATGGACTCACGTAATGAAGAGTAAAATAATGCGTGGAAGCGCGTGATAAAGTGGCTAGCTCGTCTTTTCTTTCAGTGAAATCAATTGTGACCCAAAATCATGCTCATTGAAATGAAATTTTGAAGATGAGGTGATCGAAGGTGAATCCTAATTTCGAGAAGAAAAGGAAATAGTCATTAATGAACAAACACTATAAGAACTTCCAAATTCACCTTCTTTCACTGCACAGACATATATATCAAGCTATTGAATGACCAAATTTATGGAGATCCATAATCATGAGCAAAAAATAGAGAGAAATTATTCTTTTATAATAACTATAAAATTTATGACAAGATATCAAAGATAACTATAAATAAACTTTGCTATAGTAACTTACATCAAAAATATTTTCATACTCTTCCAAAAGTGTTGTTATTATGGCTTGAGCATTGTTAGCAGCATTTGCAGCGGCAAGAAGTTGAGCTGAATTTTCACCATTGACGTCAAAATCATCATCCAGTTCACACTCTCCAGCTAAAAGTGGACGCAAGAGCAATGGTGCCATACAAGCAGCGACAGCAGATGAGGTCATCCTGTTTTCAGAAGCATGAAGAGATATTGTATGCATCATCTTCAGAATTCTGCAGAGGAAAATGAATAACACATAAGTGAACGCAATTTAATCAATCTATTTCAACAAAAACATACCTTCAGAAGGATCTTATCAGTCTTTGAGTTTAGAAATATTTGTGGTAACAGATAATCAATTGATAGAGTTGAGTAGAACTCTCCATTTAAAGTTCAATGATTTTTTAAACTCAAAAGGTCTGGAGTCTGGACACACTTGTCTTGACTTGGCTAGATGACGAGACAAATGTTCATATTGTAGAAGATTTTATGGGTATCCCTGGTTATAGGACTTGAAGCGTTGATGCGTTAAACAAGACGATCAGAGAGCATTGCAAGACTTGAGATGAAGATTTGAGCGCAAATTCAAATCTGTAGGAGGTTGACATCGTAATCATGTTCAAAGCAAGTTAGCAGGTGGTTCAAACAAGAGTCCAATTGACCTATGGTTCCAAAAAATTGGAGAGGAAATTCCAGGTTAATTTCTCAGAAAGTTCATTCAGTGGATAAATTTTTTTCAAACAAGGCTGCCATCTTATGGTAACCCCATCCTTATCTTGCCTATGCCTTGGAGCATTGAAATTACCCACACACCCAAGCATAAGAAATGTTAATAGAAAAATCCAACATGTCCACCCAAAGGGTTCTTTTTTTTTTTTAATTCACTCATTTAGAAAACCACTTCTTTTCCGGGAAGCGCTAGTTAAAGTTAAGGAAGTAAAAAGGTTATGAGGTTGATTGTTAAAGAGCATCATGAACAACTGTACGAGACCAAACTTTAGGATCCCATCCTACCAAGATGCTAAAATTAGGAGCAATAATTGAAATTGTCCACAAAGTTCACACTTAGAAACCTACAAATGCATCTATTTGTATTTTCTGCACAACTGGAACCTTGAAATTGGCTAGTTTAACTCTTCTACAGCATATCTTATCATATAACTTGACAGATTCAGGGAAATTTGTTTTTCAAATTGTATCATATTCACTCTTGTAATGGTTTTGCTCCTCCAGAGTTGTACGACGGCTTGATTAGGAGCTTTAGGTTGAGATCGGGGTTTGACCAGGCTGATTCAAGGGTGTATTAGAGAGGTACTACGAAGCATAGTACAAGGCAATGTAATTCAAAGCATCCTAGGAGGTTTTTGTTACAAGGGTGACACTTGCCTCGTCTGTCATCTCTCTGAATTTCATTACAACCATCCTCGTAGTTGTTAATGGCACAGAATGATTGATGAGTTGGTTAGTCAATCCACTAGTTATGTTTGGTCTGTTTTTAATTGGATGAATGGAGATCATTAGCTTGAGATGCATTTAAATCTAGTGTGTGGCTTGTGCCTGTGAGTATCGAGCACCATTATTTCCACAATCTCTTTCTTTTGGTTGGGTAATGGCATTTAGAGAATTGATTTAAAGCTTTTTAAAACCCACAGATCTTACAAATATCAGAATATATCAATATCAAGACTTTCCCTCCGCCCTTGATATCAAACTACCCATGCATTGCAAATTAGAACTTAATATAATTTCTTTCGTATGCTACCACTCATCAAAGATAATCCTTATCCCCAAGCAATTACGAGAACAGATTGGGATAAAAGCTTGGAAACTGAAAAGATTCTGATTAAAGATGATAGTATATGTTCAAACATTGTCTGACATATTCCTCAGAATAAAACAAATAGAATAGTACAGAAGGAATTTAAAGAAGTAGAAGTTAAACCAACAACGTAATGGTGTCACTAATTGCGAAGATAAAGGGATACTACATCAAGGGATTGATCACTGATATAAGAGCAACATAAAAATGCTAAAAGCTTAGAGATGTGCTTGATGAGAGGAAAAAGAGAGCCACCTTTGTAACAAACGTCTATTAGGTTCAGGGAAAGTCTCCAATATTGCAGACTTCATGGCATCCACACGAGCTTCCTTTCGATCAATTTCTGAAAAAACATAAGAGAAATAAAGAAGATAAATATAACAGGGGCTGTACCATATTAAAAAATGATACATGACGTAAGCAAACACCAAAGATTCAGAAATTTATCTCTAGCTGAATTCTAACATGGAACTTATAAAGAATTACAACTGCAAAATACTGTTTTGCACAGAGATTATTTGAAGAACTCAATTAAGATGTCTCATTGGCCATGGCTGCATAAGCCAAATTGAGATGACACTGCATTTGCATATAGACGTATGGTACATGAGACTCACTTCTAAACTGAAGAGAATATCTGATGTAGAATAAAATATTAATAATAGATAAGCGGGGAAGAGTGTTTGAGGTGGTCTTTTTTACTTGTGACTTGGTATGCCGCACCCACATCCTTTTCTATTGTCTATATCCAGTCTTTGTTTGCAATAGATTTGAAGTTAAGCTGCTCGTGCAGCACTTTTCTAAGGGTGACATTTGGTGATAAGTTGAGGTATCAAACACATTAATTACTGCCTCAATAAAAAGAAAAGCATGCTAAGCAAAACACCCTTGAGATAATGTACAGATAAAACTAAAATATCAAATTGCTCGCGAGTTTTGCTCCATCCAAATGCACCAAAAAAAAAAATACGGCTAGGAGTAACAACCCATGCCGCTCTCTTCTAAAAGGACAACCTCTCCCACAACACATAATCAAACCTTCAACGGAAACACACAAAACTCCAAAGATGGTTAACATGGGACACCAGAGTTTCCATTTTCCTACAGCGTAATAAATGATTAACTATCTCACCATCTTCCTTGCACAGCTAGCACCAACCCACCCCCACAATCCATCTCCGTCTGAGATACAGAACTAAGAATTGCCTCCCATGGCTTCCAAAAAAAGAAAAAAGAATAAAGAAAAGAAAGAACCTAGAAAGGAGCCTTGGTCTTCCAAATAGCTTTCCAAGGAAAGGGAGTAGCACCATTCCTAAATACAAATCTACAGAAGAAGCTATAAAAAAAACTCTGTTGGGTTGGGAATTTCAGACTATCGAGTTCTCGCTATCTAGATGTATAGACAGCAAGTAAATATATGGAAAAGAAGAGCAAAAATAAGGGGAAATGCCCATATATGTCCAAAATGTTGCAAGTTTATTTGTGGTTCCAGCAAGATATAGGCTGTTAACAGTTTCCAGAAGGAAAAGAAGAGCAAAAATAAAAGAAAAGGTATAATTGAACACTTTCAAGTGATTTCACTAGTTGTACATAGACATCCAAACGATTATAAATAAAACATCAGAACTTACAAAATGACATTATAAAGTTGAGGAAAAGCAACTACATACAACAAGGCCCTATTTTGGATGTACCAACATAAGAACTTACTATATGCCTCCAGTAGAGCAGTACAGCAGGACGCAGGAACTGGGGAGGAAGGAAGCTCCCGAAGAACATGCTGCAAGTAATAAAGCACCAATAAAAACATTCATTAATCATCATTAGAGAGGTAAACAACTTTTAAGAAAAACATTACTCAAAGTTCACTATGTACCTTAACACAATCACCGACAACATGCGCATCTTCATCAGAACCAAACTCATTCTTTCCTATAAGCAAGAGAAAGAGATTAATATCAGTCACGATAACACAAATAGAATACCATCTAAACGATATAAGCATTGATTGTGTCTTCTGATCTAGAAGCCATGAACATTTATCACTAGGGTGGACGTGGGTCAAGTATTTCTCTAGTAGCTCGAGCTCGACTTGATTATTGCTCAACTCGAGTATCAAATGAATCGAGTTCGAGTAACATTCTACATATGGATCGAGTTCGAGTATGGTGATACTCAGCTCGAGTAGACTCATGATTAACACGTTACATATATATATATATTAAATTTTTATAATATACATATAATAATATAATAAAGGAGTGCTTATAAGGTTTGAAACCAAGACCTTGTACACACACAGCCACTTTTTGTCCAGCCATTTCATTTTTTACTCTTTATTATTGTGAAAAAGAAAATATACAAATATTATATCTACATAAAACAACCCCATCTAACCCCTCATCTCCCAATACAAGATCTAAATTTCCAATACACAGTGTAAATTCCCAATCTCATCTCCCTCTCTCTTAGCTGACTTCTCTCTCTCACCCCAAAGCCAAATCATTACCCGAATCGTTGCTCTTTTCTCATTTTCTCCATCCCCAAAATGTAAACAGGAGGCCTCCTCTCTCTCCCTGTCTTGGGATACCGGTTACTGTTTCTCTTTTGTATTTGGGTTTTTGTCATTTTTTACTCAATAATGCTCCCTCCGCTACAAATAATTGATTCGTTTAACTTGCCACATTATTTTAGATGAAGTCAAAAAATTAAGTATTCAAATTTGAAATAGAATAGAAATGACCAAACTAGCTTTATAGATTTTTGTCTTATTCCACCTAATAATTAGCGTCAATTCATTTACTTTTGTAATGATTAAATTGTACAAAAACAGAAAACGTACAATTATTTTTGGACATCTAAATAAGGAAAGTATATCAATTATTTGTGGACGGAAGGAGTAGCATAATAAATCAGCAGCTACTTATTGCTGTTTCGATCCTGCTTTATCTCTGACTCCAAATCAGGAAGAATAAATTATTGTTGGTTATTTTTCTTTTGCTTTTATTAGTTGGATAATTTATATTTATAGTTAATTCAAAAATAGTCATTTAGTTGGGATTTTCAGCATGATTTGTGGTTATGAGTACCTTAATAGTGGATCTATTGTTGTGTTAGTAAAAAATCGGAATTTACTGTTGCATATGCATGTCACTTTAATTATTGCAACACAATTTTTGTGGGTATGTTTTATACATAAGAATGATATTTTAATAATTCGAGTTTTTATATTTGTTCTTACCGTCATTTAAACCCACCAATTTGTTTGTTGAGATTTTACAACACTACTTCTGCTTTGAGAATCTCAGTAGTTGATTTGAAGTTATGTTTGTTTTAAATGGAAATTCAATTATAAATAGCATATGCATGTCACCTTTATAATTGCATTGAAGTTTTCGTGGAGTGCTTTTTATATACATGAATAGTGCTATTGAAATGCAAAGTGATCACAATTGTTCTTATTGTCATGTAAAACCAACAACTTTTTCACTTAGTAATTCTTCTTAATGGTTAATAATTTGGTCGAGAGTCGAGTTTGGTACATGCTTGAGAAAGTGTTTTTTTTTCCTTCTTTAGTAAACTGAATTACGTGATTAATATTATGTTAATATGGTCAATTTTTTGTTTCTCTAATGGCTATGAAGAAATCAACACACAATATAGACTTTTTGTAACTACTTTCAATTAAGGTGTTGAACTGTGTTTTTCCACAAATTTGTACTAAAGCTTCCCCTCTTCTTAAGTATTGACGGACATGCTTTTTTTTTCTGCACTGATGTCTGATGTACACTCTCGGAGATTTCGATCTGTCATCTCTCATGATCAGTTGCTTTCAAATTTGCATCAAATTTGACCAATATTTCAGTTACCGGTTTTTGTTTCTTCTCAGAACCCTCTCCTGAAACAGGAGATGTATCTCCAAATGATGCGGAGAATGTAAGAGAAACAACACACAAGAAGAGAACCAAGTCACGATGATCCAGAAGGTGCAAAGAAAGAGAAAAGTGGAGGCTTGGTCAGAGTTCAAAGAGGTAACATTACCTAGTGGGACTAAAAAGGTTCAATGTGTTCATTGTAAATCCCATTTGAAATGCTACCAGTTCAATAACTAGTATGAATCGACACTTAGCTAGCAGTCTTGTGCGATTAAGAAAATTGAAGAAACAATGAGAACGACTTCGATTCAAATAGTAATGAAAAACCTCTCTTAAGCTCCTACGGTAATATATGAACATTCAAAAATGAGGGAAGCAACAGCTAAATTGATGCTTATGTGTGAGTATATATATTCGTGGTCGTTGAGGAGCCAAGATTCAATTTCATGATGAAGCTTGCGAATAGAAGTTATGAGAGGATATTAAGGAAAATGGTGAAAGATGATTGCCTGACTATTTATGAAGGTAAGGAAAAATTGAAAGCCATGTTAAAAGATATTAGCAAGATTTCTCTCACTACTGACATGTGAAAGGTAGAAAGCCAAAAAAAAAATCTCACATGGTTATCACTGAGCATTTCATTGATTTGAAATGGAGGCTACAAAAGCATGTATTGAGTTTGTGTCAAGCTCCATCTCCTCATCGAGGGCATGAGTTATTTGATGCCATCTTTTGGGGCTTAATGGAATGGGGTATACCTCGGTATCAGTTGACAGCACCGTTACTATAGGGTTACAGTCTTGCTAGACGAAGCTGTAATGGGTCCATGCGAGTTTTTTACATGAAATGGGAGTGAAGATGAAAGAAAAATCTGATGAGTATTGGGGTGAAGGCAGCTTAGTAATAGCAATTGCTAGAGTTCTAGATCCCTAGGTGCAAAATGGAGGGACTCGAAATGCATTTTGCAATGATGTACTCATCAGAGGATCGTAAAAAGAATACGGAGATGGTGAAGACCACTCCATTTTTGGGACTATGTAGAAGCTTATGGAGAGGAAGTCGGTGAACGAAAGGAATCAATAGAAGACTCCTCTGTCCATATACTTCCGAACCAGCTTGGGATTTAATCATGTCTTATGAGAGAAACAAAGAGCGAAACCCTACTAAAGAATCGATTTGGACAGGTACATCAATGACGGTCTTTAAATGGCGGAACTACAAATTATAGAGGGAAAGAAGACGGATACAATAATGAAACATCAAGGAGAAAATAACCTTCCTTTGAAAAAAAATTAATTTCACTCACCGGCAAGGATCATGCTGCTCAATCCGAGTTGAAAAGTATCACAATTGATTTGAATGTAGCAAGATCCCAAGAATGCAAGATTGTTAGCAAGCTACCCCCTTATGTTATATAGGGGTGTCTTGTGTTAAATATTCAGTTCCTTGTAAATTCTTCCATGTATATTGCTTTATTGCAAAAAGTGAAGTCGCTGTCTTTGTGCACTAGTTCATGTATTCTATATATATATTCTTTTGATTTAATTAAGGATATGCACATTAAAAAGTATACTAATATTGGTATGATATCAATCAAATTAACAAAAAGTACCAAGTCTGGAGTTTGAGCAGAACAGCTTATTAAACCAAACTCTAGCTTTGAGGCTTGCATTTGAACTCAGCCCTGTGTTTCAGTACCATGCCATAACTAGCCAGAGTGAATGAAAACTAACCTTGATCATATTCTTGAACTCTGCGGTCTACCTCCTCGACATCTGCAGATTGTCTCAAAATTCCTTCAACTTTAGTTCCTATAGGGAAGAAAAGAAACGTTCAGATCATTACTATTCACTGACTACTCAATTTTCCTTCCGTTTGAAACTTATTGTGGCAACCAGAATATAAATATCCATGCAACATCATACATAGTAACCTTCTATCCACCAAAATGATTACAATATACAGCTGTACGGTAAAGCTATTTCAAAAGCTAAAGGGAAAAGGAGGTTAAATAATTAGGGGCACGTGTAACATCCAATACTTCCATAGAACTTCATGCATACCCCGACAAAGATAATGATAAGGATTAAAATCAATATAAATAATAAAGATAAAAAACTGAATATATTTTTTTTTAAGACGAAAAAAACCTTAAATAATAGGAACAATGCTTCAGGATCCAAGAACTCAGCAGAGCCAAAATTAAAAAACAATAAAAAGAAAATTCAATATGGAATGTACCATTCTTTTCAAGAAACCGAAGAGCTTTTTCAAGGAAGGATGGGGCTCCATCAATATCTTCGAGTGCCAGTAGAATTGGCCGTCCAACCACCATAGATTTAACAGGACGTTTTTCCCTCCCTTGTTGTGATATGCAAGGAAAAGAACAATTAGTACAAAGTAACTACTCAATAACGTAACAAAGAACCATTTGTCATCAGCTCGTTTAGTGAAAAAGATAGCTTCAAAGAGCAGTACAAAAAACTAGCTTCAAAATGCTGCAACAAGGTATTTGGCATGAGAGCAGAAAAGCAGATAAATATGGTCAAAACATGCATTAGAAAATTGGTGTTTTATAAGGATACTTTTGTGTAAAAGTACTTTTTCTTACCATGCTATGCTATGATAATTCATAGAGAACATTTCAAAACTTTTTTCAAGGGTCTGCAACTTCCAAAACCAGGTTATATTAACCTGGAAAGCTAAAAAAATGCTTCAGTTCTTGAGTTTTTGCTCTCCAGCTATTTTCGACAGAAAAGCTAGCTTCTTATAACCAAAAAAGGGCTGACAAACACCCTCTGCTTTCTCTAAACCAAAAGCCAAAAACAGGTGGTAAACAGGCTGCCCTAACAAAGAGAATTTGGAATAATCTCAAGGTAAATAATAGAGAAGTTCAGTTGAAATACAGTGGTGAAAAGATCCTTCAATTGTATCATTCGCATCATTTCGAAAAATTCCATTTTGTCCCATCACAAGGGCAGCACTTGGTGCTTGTGCAAGAGCATGTTCCAGGGCAGTCTTCCACTCATACAAGTCCTCTGCTGTCTCAGCCTGTATTGAATTAAAAAAGGCTAAAAAATGTTGGTAATTCTGAGCACAAAATCTCAAAAAAGAAACAAGATTTATCTGGCAGATATAAGCGGCATAACATTATGAGAGAGAGAGGAAAGGAGGAGCAGTAAACAAATTAAGAACCTTAAGAGTGAATGCTCGCCCATCACGTCCATCTGGAAACAGCACAGTAAGAAGCTTTTTGTCTTCTCTGACAACAACACTGGAAAATGAAAAGAAAAGTTAAGGCACAAGAGTGTACACCTTGTTACACGGAAGCTACATCCACAGATTTTTTCATAAAAGAAACATATACCTCCCTGAATTGTTCAAGTCAATACCACCTAATGTCAGGTTTACTTCACCACCTTTCTGTGGAAGTGCACTCTGCAAATGCAAAAGGCATAACCAAGGCTGTTAAACCACGTCTCGATCATGTTTCGTTTTTTATATTTTTGTGTCTCGTCTCGTTTCGTTTCGTTTTGTGCATCGCAAGTTTTTTAAACAAAGTTAGAAGATATATCAAAATAAACATAAAATACCACTTAGAGATAAATAACATAATATAAAAATTAAAACATAATCAATAAAAATAAAATTGGGAAACAAAAATTATTTCACATCAACATTCATTTTCAAAATGTCATATTTTCTGGTCATTTTATTATTTTTAGAATTGAAATGGTCAAAACAGAAATTGTTAAAAAGAGTAAAAGGTTAAAAGAAAAGTAAATTACCTAAAACCCACATCAGCCTCAACAAATGTATCAGGGTACTAGTCTTGTATCAGGGTACTAGACTCTCTCCCTCTCTCTCTATAATCAGACCCAAATTTGGGTTTTTGTTTTGCCTGGTTCTTTTAATTGACTCTCTCTCTTCAAATTAGGTCCGCTAAGAGTCAATTAATTAACTACATAGTTTTTCTCTCTCAATCTATTCCACTCTCTGATCGGGATAGGGTTTTGAAGAGGGAGATATATATCTTACAATATATACATATTATGAATGGAACCTGTCATATTGTGTGAGGCACAGCTGTATTGTACGATTTATGATACAAACAGCAACAGAGAACCAACACACAAAATTTATCAAAAACGGTATGTACAGTACAGTACCGAGAAGTACCATACGATATTGACAACAGTGGGCATAACAATCAGAATCTATGCAATAAATAAATATTACAGTTGCCCAAATAATCAATACAATAACGAAAAGCATTTTCTCTGAGAGTTCAGGCAGAGTACAGATATTGAACTTATCTTAAGTTTGTAACTTACAGGATGACAACAGTAACAAATTTAGCTCCATACAAACAATTTTTCAAGTTCAACTAACCGGTAGCACGTCTAAGTTCTTGCAACTTTTTTCAAAATTGCTAGTCAATTAAATAAGTCAGCAATTGAACAATGGAAATCCGAACAGTAACTCAAACAAAGCAAGGCAGATGGCAACAGTAACTTAGAAGAACTAAATGAGATACCAAACTTATGTAGCTGAATAACAAATAAAAATAATTATGACTTACAGGATCAGTTTTGAAAAAGACCAAGGAAGTGCGAGTAAGGATAAACCAACGCTTTTTCCATGACTTCCAGCCTAACCCTGCAATAGCACAAAAGACATCACTCTTGTTGTGTATGAGAAAAAAATGTTCTGAGAACTGCTTTAGAACAATGCTGATAATCTATCGAAAACATTAGCCACTCAGATAAGTCTCATTAGAATCCTCATATTTTTAACACACGGATTCTGAGAGATTTAAAGCCAGTCAATGCAAATCATCCACATTTTCCAGGCCTAAAATATTTGATCAAACATAATCTCGATCAAACATTTCTCGATTACAATGATCTCCAAAGAAATATAAAAATCATGTCCTCTCAGGCTCGTCAAGATCGGGAAAACTGTCCTATTTATTTAGTTGACACGTGATTGTGGGGTTGCACCAGGTATTGCACTCTGGTAATTCTTTCCTATTGAATAAAGATGTTCATATATGGCATATATGGATATGACCATTTGTATGTTAGTGATTTTAATGCTAACAGCACAAAAATCATTTAGTTTTAATTAACTAATTACACTTAAATAGATACACATGCGTCAATTCACTCTGGCCCAGAACAGCATAACCTGGCCTTTGTATTTGGTTGTCTTCAATGCTAAATAAATGAAACTGCAATATATGAAAATTGTTCCAGATTCATATAGCGAATGCACAAAAGGCTTAAAATAATTATCAAGTGCATCAGGAAGGTTGTCCATTGCATCTTGTTAAATAGTATCCTAAGCAAATGTGAATGTGATTATTATAAGAATTTTAAGAAATTCAAGCAGAAAAGTTTTACGGAGTAATCAATGAGAGTTTTCAACAATAGAGATAAATCACTAGTCAAAGTAAGGTAATGAATTAACACTTGAAACAAAAATTATCCATAAAGGGATTATGATGACTCCTTGCATTGCACCGATCAAAATCTAGTTGGTCTTAACAGCAGAATCAAGACAAAAAGATAGAACTCCCCTGACAAAGTATGAGAACTAAAACCAAAGATGACAAAATCACCAACCTTTTGAAGATATGAAGAGCGGCCCGCTCTTAAAAACCTGCAATAGTATCATTAGGTCAGAGCTACAAACCAATGGCTGATGAACCATACGCAACGCTCAGCATTCCAGTAGCTTGAAAAAGATGCAGCCAATCACTAAGAGAACAATAAGCTATATAGTAGCATTCAATATGTTGATAGCAGTCAGTACACCCTTCACTTTAAAATCCTCATCAAGCACAAATGATTAAAAGTTGAAAAGCTAAAAAAATATATATAGCATGTAACACGAGATAGATAAAAACCTGTTTTCCTCCCACTGTTTTTCTTTTTCTCCTTTTTTTAATAAGTTTTAGTCACCCTTTTTTAATCAAATGCAGTACCCTTTTCTTAGCCAACCAAAAACTGTATATAAGAATGAGAAATATGACTTGTGGTTCAAGGAACAGAACATAAACAAATCCTTTTTATCCCAAAATATTCTCCATATTCCAAATAGGAAAACAAGGACCCCAAGACATTAAAGAAAAAACCAAACAAAGTCAAGTTTTTCAAAGCCTGTCCAAGAACCAATTAGTTTAGCTGTCATTTTTAAGATAAACATTTATTTAAAAATGATCATACAACATTGTCTGTCATAAAGCAAAGATGTCCATGACATTTCTAAATTGAGTGGTCACAATCTAAAGGAAAAACAAGAATTGGAGAACTATACAGTTTTTAATGAATGCTTCGAGCTACCTTGGCAAGTAAATATGTTTACTCAAAAGGAAATATTCTTACTTCTAACTTACAAGCCCATGATTAAGTACAAAACCTTTCAAGGCATCTACTACATTCTAGGAATGAATATTTTATGTTAAAATCAGTCTGCATTTGCCAGAAGTAAATAAAATTCTTCATAAAGTGTCTAAACGCATTAAAACTCTTGTCTTGCAGCTATTGCTTATGAATGTTTCCATATTCCATTGAATACAAATTAAAAAATGTAATGAACATGTTTTCAATATAAAAGCAAGTAAAAAACTACTCCAATCTACTTCTTGGTTTTTCATATTCATGTCTTATCAAGTTGCAAACTTGCAACCTTGACAACCTAGTACAATTATTTAAGGTTCCAAGGTTTCTTAACACCGTTCAAAAGGTTTTGCTTGTTGAAGAGAAGATTGCCAAGATACATAATCCTCCAGTGAAGCACTCAGAAGTCGGACCAAGATTTACTTATGTCGCTCTTTTTCCTCTCGGTAACCCACGTTTTCCTTTTTGCCACCATCATGATTCAAATGGAAGAAAGTTGTTTCAACTAATTATGTGCCCTCATTTAATCATTTGCGCTAAGCATACAACTTCAAGTCGTCAGTCAATCAAAACAAAAACTAACGAGACTTCAATTGTTCTCCCACTTCGTTATAGACGCAAAAATATTGCATTGTCTCAAGCTTCCCCCAAAAGCACCAATCTACGTAGTTTCACACCATCTCAAAGCCAAACTTTTGTGTAAAAGGATGTTTGTGATGAAGTCATATTATCCATGATACATGTTCACCCTTATTTCCTTCTCTATTCATTTACATTTGCCATTTTTCCAAGATAGTATCATTTAAACTCAAAGTTGACCACAGCACTCTATCACATTTTCTATTCATTATGGCCTAGTTTGAGAAAAGTGAAGGTTTCACTAAGGAGAAACACATAGGAATCTGAAAACCGGAATTATGAATGATACCTTTCTAAACGATTACCTTTTCTCCTGAAGAACAAGAGAAGTGTGAGACATGATTATAACAGCCCAGCGACGAGAATGCTCTTGGTTGTTGAAAAATGAGACTTTTTTTTCCTAAAAGCAGTTGGTTTCCCAAAAGTAAATTTGACATATTTTCTTAGCAAGAATACAGACCCTACTAGGGTTCGAGTTACCTTCGAATATAGAATACTGATTGCAAATCAAATAGATGAACCAAAAAATAATACTCTATCCTCTCATGGATACAGTTTAATTTAATTCTAAGAATTGATTGCAGAATTTATGGTTGAATGATGGTTTATGTAGAAGTTGTGTTGATTAAAATTTCTAATTATAGGGTAAAAGTAGACGGAGAATTACACCATAATTTCTAGGGTAAATTACTAACAACGTTTGCTAAAATATAATGAACCACACACATATGTTTTTGAAAATTATAGCTGACCCCTTCAGCTTTAATTTAAGTAACATACACGCCCTGAAGTGACAATCAGTACTCAAGGCAAGGATTTATGATGTCACCTGTCCAGAATACCCACAGAAAATTTATATAATGGTTTTATGCATTCAAAATTGTCAATATGGTAGGATTAGACCACACACCGAACAATAGGACAATGCACGAAATAATATCAACAGAAATACTAATTAAAGCCTTACTCGAAGTAATTCAATTTGATGAAACAATGTTATACAAAACAAGGTAATCAGTCAATAGCTGTTTTTACATGCGCAATTCAATAAGTCCAACTTCACCAACCTGGAGCGAAGTTATAAATGTCTGGAATCTTTTGCCATTTTTTTGAAAATCCTAGACAATGACACCTAGATAATCCTTTAATCAATTATTACGTATTTCCTCAATGATTGAACCAGATGACACCATCACAATAAAGGACATATCAAACAATCCGAATGTAGAACTCAAATCTCTTCTAACAATCAAGAAAAATGAACATGGATGAAGAAATGGCAATGCACATCCAAGTCGCCGACAAATGCCATACAAACAACATTAACATTGTTTTCCTGAAAACCAAAGGGGTGATATGTTTCCAAACAAGACAAAACATTGGAACTACACGACTCCATAATTTGATTAGAAAATGACAAGAAGAAAAAAACAAATCATTCGCAAAATCCATTTGGCTTAATCCTCCCAACAAAAAGAAATAAAGTAGCAGATTAATAAATAAAGAAAAGGACAAGATGCTGGCTGCAAAATCCAATCTTTTTGGAACTGGCAGTCCACCACACACACATACACACACAAAGATAAAAGGGGGGAAATTTTCAACAAATATAAGTACTACCATGGTTCCCATCTTTCATTCCATTAGAACACTTTTCAACCATTAATTTTTTATTACATGTCCTCAAATTAATAGAAACTAAGATACAGAAAATTTCCACACCAAGTTCCTTAAACTTCAAACTAGAACTGGTAAGAACAGTAGTTCGCTAGCTCATGGGAGCACCATAGTAATCTGTATTATGATTAATATACTAATGGAGGGTTCACTGAATTAAATTCCTAAAATTTACAGTTACGACTCTTCAGGGTACTGGTGGGAGTCCCTTACTTTCACATATGATTAATATTCCCATAATGCATACAAAAATTTTCCTTCAATCAACAAACACTCTTTTTTATAAGCCTATTGTAAATACTTAAAAAAAAAAAAATTACGAAAA
>MKEJ01076766.1:0-11727 GCA_001753735.1 Embelia ribes
ACACAACTATGTACCGGTATACCAGTTTGTGTGCCGGTTTCCAGTGAGTTCTAAACCAATTAAAGGGTTTATATAAAGATACATAGGTTTGGTGTACCGATATACCACTCTATGTGCTGGCTTCCAGTGAGTTCTAAACCAATTAAAGGGTTTGTATACTGGTACACACCCTTTGTATATCGGCACTCAGGCTCATAACATAATTTTCTCACTTATAAAAGTATTTATATTTTTTTCTAACGGGGTGTTGCCCCGCACCCGATAAAAGATGGCTTCCCCTTGACCCCCATGATCTAACTGAGCAGGTCGAACCCCGTACAATTCTATCAAAGTGGCAAACAACTTTCGGAATCACATTTGAGTATAAAACACTACTTAGTCATACCCGCAATTAACACGTCATATAATACATAATAATAATATTATATCAAGCTATATAAAATTATTAAAATGTAAAAAATTTTATCTGAATTTCCAGGACGTTACAAGTAGTACTATAGAGACTTGACTATTTCTTATTTATAGAGTGTGTAATTGAGTTCTCTTAGGCTATTCTAGTTCAGTTAGAGTCCATAAGATCGATAAACCTAATATTTACCAGTAAAACAACATTGTTCACTAATGCACTTGTTATGTATTATTTTCTGCATGTTTTATGAGCAATCAAATCTTATCACCAGCAAATTGAAGGTGTGATATCTCTAATTTGTCTTTGTCAACATTGAAACCTCTGAATAGGTTTTTTTTTTTTTTCCAGGAAGTTATAGTTTGATGGAATTGTATTATGATAAATTTTATTGTTAAAAACTTCTGAGTTTATAGAACACATGTCAATTAGTTTTGTGAACATTTTGACATAAATAGAAAAAGATGGTTGAAGTTATAACTTTTACGTAATCCTCCAACACACATAATTTTTCATCTTTTTTTAAAATATAAATTTTTACCCATTACTTGATTTGCCATATCTAATTTTCAACATAAAAACATTTTTTTAAATAATAATTTTCATTCTTTTGTTCCAATGCATAGAGTCGATTTTGGTACATTATTTAAAATATTTTTTTATATGTTTTCAAGAAAATTACGTTTATATGACTTATATTATGGTAATATTTTCAAATAATAAACATAATTTTATAATTTAAAATTTTAAAAAGTTTAGGTTTGATGATGTTCATTATGATAAATTTTATTTTATAAAATTCTAAATTAATGGGATATCTGTTAACTAATTAAATATGAACTTATCACAAATAAATAAAAAATAACTGCATAAATAGATTTTGTATAATTTTACAACATAAATAATTTCATCTTTTTTAAAATTATAATTACTACTTATTGCAATCTATAGAGTATGTTTTTACATCTACGCTATAGCAATATATTTTATATGTTCTAAGAAGATTAATTTTAGATAAATTTGTTATGATAATATTTTCAAATAAAAAATAATATAATTTACTAAATTTTGTTCTCCAAAAAGTTTATGTTTGGAATTTTGCTATGATAGTTTTTATTGTATATGGTTTTTCATTATATTCTTTTTGATAAAAAAAAAATACGATATTTTTTATTTTTATTTTTGTTATCCCTTTTTTTTTTTAATTCTATTTTGTTTGATTCATACTATAATAATATTTTTAAGAAAAAAAATAATGTTGATGGGGTTAATTTTGATTTTGGTGGGAATCCTATAATGATAATATTTCTAAAATGATAACATTAATTATGATAATATTTTCAAGATTATTTACTTTAGATTTTGTGTATTTATATAAGTCAAAATAATGAAGATATAATATTTTTATTTTCAAGTTTTTGGTTGCTAAATTTATGAGACCATATGTCAAAAAATACGCAACCACTTATAAAACAATATGCAACTACTTATTAAAAAAATATATATAACTATATTATGCGGTTAGAGTAAAATAGCAGAAACTCGATTTTTATGTTAATAATAGACATGTTGTTTAGGCTAATGGTACAGTGAATCGAGAAAAGAATATATCTGTAGGTCAATTACTCTTAAGACTTTGCATTTATCAATTTAAAAATAATAAAGCACTTTTTGCAATGAAATTTCAGTTTTTGTCGGTGGTTAGAAGTCAAAATCTTTTAGTCCACAAAATTGAAATTCCTGGTAGTGAAATCTGTGGTTGCGTGTGGTATAATATTTTATTTTTTCTTCCGATAGAAAATATAAGTGGAAATAAATAATATATTTAACAAATATTGTGTCCAATCCCTCTCTCTCGTCAACAAGAGAAGATTTTTTTTTTTTTAAGAAGTATCTAATGAGATCTTATTGCCTCTATTTTTTTTTTATTCATTTTTTTAATATTTTTTTTAATTATGTATGATTCGATCCGATTTAACCGATCTGATCACCGGTTTTATGAGAAAATCGGCCGGGTTAAATCAGATCATACCGGTTCAATGGTATTTCCGATCCAATATTATGCTCGGACCGGTTGAGTGGCCAGTTTCCGGTTCGACAGACTGATCCGGCCCGAGTTTTAAAACATTGATCTATTACCTCCTTCGTTCCAATTTAATACTTATGTTTCTCATTTTTTTTCCCCACAAAATATAGTCTTATTTCTTTCTTAAGAATTTAGTTGAAAAGTTTGTTTACTAAAATATTCATATTAATTGCATTTTTTCATCATTATTTTGGATAGAAAATATACTACTCTCATTTAATATTTTTTTAGGATGTAATGCATTAATCAGAGTAGATATTGAGTCATTCATTTAATTAGAAGTATATTTATAAAAAAATTAAAAATATTTTTTATTTCAATAGTATTGATTGTTACTTCTTAATCTATGTTAAAAGGATAAACGAGACATTAAATTGAGAAGGACGGAATATTTCCGAATGTTAAAAAAATGTTTTTGCAAAAAATTATAGCCCTAATAGTGTCTTTTTGTGTTCTTCTCGTTTGCAACATTTCATCATTCTGTGTCTCATTTTCGTGTTCATTGGTACTTCAGAAATTAGAACTCGCCTTCAGGCTCTAGAGGAAAATGTAAATTTAATTATGTTAAATTTATAATTGCAATAATAATATGTTTATAATTCACCCTTGAAAATAGGCTTGCAAGGATAGGATACTCATGTAATCATATACAAGTGTCTAATCTTATTATTAATCGATACGTGATAATATTTAATACTCCCTTTCACTTGTAGGTAAATTAAATCTCCGAAAGCCGAATAAGTGCACATAAATGGGTGGAATAAACAACAATTTTTTAATTTAATCAAACAAACGAACACTTTTGGCTCTAATACAATATTAAATTTATAATTGTAACAATTATATAGGTAAAATTCACCCTTAAAAACTAGCTTGCAAGAGAGTGGCCACATAATCATTTAAAAAAAGTTAAACTTTATTATTAGTCGATATGATATTATACTTGAACACTTATCCTCATTTGTGGACATGTCAAATCTGGGCAAAGGTTTCGATATGTGATAAGGTATTGGTATAGAGCTCACTCAAGCTAAAGGTACTTAATTCAAATTTCATCGGTACCAAATTAAAATTTTTTAATCTGGACTCGATGGCTCAAAAATATGCCATAAGTGAGAGAGCATGTTAAAAGTAATAAAATAATCACCTGTAGCTCTCTAAAGTTTTTATATGCGAGGAAAGACATTGCTTAACAATTGATTGTTTTAGTCTCGTCAAAGCAATGGCATTAAAGTTTTAGGACATTTGGTTGCTCCTTTCAAAAGAAATAAAGTGAACTTCCGCAGTGATTAACTATAATCAGACCTCAATTACTTGGGTTGATTCAATTAGTAATCCATGTGCCAATTAATTTGTTTATTATTGATTGATCCATCCCACAATGTTGTAATAGAGGTTCTAGGAAATTTTTCATTGGCACACTAGAAAAATCATACAAGTTTTGGATGACTAGAATGCCAATAATTTACCTACAACTATTAATAAAACAGCAAAAGTTTTGTACTTGCAAAGATTTTTGAGTGAAATCTACCCCGATTCTATTCATAATTGGCAAGTCTGATAATAATTTGACTGGGTTCCCAACTCCACGTAGCTAGAGACAATTTTGATGAAAATCAGGTAACAATTCCATCTCCGTTACATAAAATCAATTCCAATTGAAGGGCATAAAATTTAAAACAAATTCAAAAAATAAAATTCCAAAATTCGAATGAAGCATCAAATCTCAAATCTAACCTTTTGAGACTTTGGTTCCCCGGTCCAAATAATAATGCAAAATAATTGTAGTAGTACTGCTAATTTTGCAACATTTCAAAATTTTAAACGAATTTAGACATTACAAAAAGAAAAACGTGCCTATTATTTGTAAAGGGAGGGATTATCTTCTTCGAAGTATGAGATTCAATGAAAATTTTACTAGAGTGGGTGTCTGCTTCGAAGCCCGTACACATGACATGCCGTAAGCCCTCTTTTTGGGAATGCACACTATGGTTGGAGCACACTTACGGCTGTGACCCCAGGAACTAAAACAAAATGATCTAAAAGCCACAACTCCATAGATGCATGAAAGATCAATGCCAAAGTTTTCAAAATGATATCGTCAGTGAGACAAATCCAAAATGAGACTCCTCAAACATATAAAACAATGCACAATTTATATTAGCATCAGAAACTAAAGAGAACTTCTAAGAGTTCAAGTTCTGGAAGAACCAAATGTGCCTGCATATTACCTGGATGGAACAAAACATGAAAAGATGCTCACAATCGGCTAAAATTCATGAAATGAGAAAAACTTCACGGTATAGGTTGCAGTAGCCTCACCTCTTCTATTCCACACAATCTGAAAACTTCTGTCAAGCAAGCTGCAGCAGCTTTACGAACATCATCTGATTCATCATCCTATGCGTAAAATATATCCAATTCACTAAAGTTACTAAAACAAGTGGATACTTGGCAGTGAATTTCATGGTGACCTAAGTCAATACCGTCGTAGCAGAGGATGCTGCTTTGTAAAGTATCACAGCATCAGAAAAGTGAGTGAGCCCATTAAGTTGCTTTGATAACCAATCAAAAAGGTATTTACGGCCTTTCGCTCCAAGCTCAGCATCCCCCAGGGCAGCAGCAATGGGAAACACCTAATAAATCAAGCTTTTAAAGGAGCAACATGGGGAACAGAAAAAATGAAGAAGGAAAAATCTGACATACTGACCATTTTGTCAAGATGAGCAGAAGCAAGCAACATATCCAACACAGAGATAGCGGCTTCTCTCATTTGCTTTTCATTGTCACCAAGGCATTCCAAGATATCTAATACAATTCCCTGTAACCAAGGAACTTTTCAGTGTACAGAAATATTAGGGAGTAAAAGTTAATGGAAAAGTTGAAATTTAAGTCCACCATGCTAGAACTTCCAAGTGAAGGTTCCATTGTAGATGCAACAGCACCAATAGTAAATAATGCTGCCACGGCTACACTCTTGTCTTTGTCATTGAGACTCGCTCTAAGAGCGCCCAATAATTCTTGTAATAGTCAACATCAAAATAAAAATTAACAAAGTTAATACGACATGCAGCAGTCAAGTAAAAGACCAACATCACCAACCAAAGTCACAGAAAGATGTCATCTTTCAACTTGCAAAATTCTTTTAACCTGTGCCTACAAGTGGATTTCGTTTATTGGCCTCCAAAACTTTATTTACAGTGTCAATGGATTCTAAACAAACCTGAAATGCAGTAAACAACATTCCAAGATGCCATTCATTGAAATAAGATTCCAAAGAGAAGGACTATAAAACAATCAACCAATTTATTTATAAGCAAAAACAATACCTTCCAATCAGGACTTTCCAATCCCTAGAACAGAGATATATTCTTTCCACTGATGTCTTCACGTGGTGGGTTATCTAAGCCACCACCAAATGTTGAAGACCATGCAGATTCCTCCGAACATTTCTTTGGGACTGCAAATGCACCCTGTAAGAGCAGTAATCATGGAAAGAATGTTGCGCTTATTAGATATTAGCAGTAAGAGAAGATCCGACATTAATCAGTAAAGGATACACCAATATTAGTCAGTAAAAGGTACACCTAGCACCACTTTTATACCTGAAATGGATTTTTACAACATTCCTCTTTAATATTATCAAGTACAGCAGGTTCGACATCCGAAAGAAATCTATCAATATCTGCAACAAATTTTCAAATAAGAAATCCTTCCAGATAGGCATATATTTCAATATAAATATATAGAGAGAGAGCAGTTCAAGGGACACAATAATCTACACAATGCTGTACACAAATTTTAGACCACTAGATGTAAGAACAATCAACATTTATGTTTTCAATACGTGTGCGTGTGTGTGTCTAAAAATGAAAACACGTTATGCGGCCCTTTTACAGACATGTTAAGTTTTCAGTTTTTTTGTTTACAATTTGAAAACCCATTTACTAAACTTGTTTGAGTTTATTTATTATGAGAAAGTAAAATTTTAAACAGAAAACCACAAACAGAAAAAAGCTGTTTCCATTCTCATGTCTGGTCTCTGCACACCACTCAAAACAATGAGCCGCCTCTAAAATTGCGGTATGAATATATATGATCATGGTAGCTAGATATCACATACCAGGGCCAATAAACTTGTGTAAAACACCAATTAGTTTCAAAGAGGCAGTTGATGTGGCAGGAACACTAGATTGCAAGCCCGTCTCTTTGCAAAAATCAATTAAATCCTACAAAACAAAAAAAGAATCTATAAAATCACAGCTCCAAATAATGCAACTACAATTAATAGAAAAGTTAGGAGGGAAACACATGAAAACAATTAAAGTTTTTCATTGAAAAAATTTAATATGAATGCATCATATGCATAAGATGGGAAAGACCTTTAATTTTAGGTGAGAAACACCAAAGTCTTCAACTGCAGAAGCCATCCAATCAAGAATTCTGGTGAGAACCTGGGAATTGTCGCGTTCCTTTGTAATTTTAAAAAGCTATAGAAGACATTGGCAAAATTAGTAAACCCACATGATAAAGGAATATAACTGCATACAAACAAAAGAAGGCCGTCCAACTAATAGGGTTTTTATTCCGGAAATCTTTCCATTCCCATAAGTACACTCACACCAAACGGCATAACACATGTAGATCAAACTGAAGCAGAACAGAACGTGCAGGCATACTTACTCTTTTGAAAATGAACCAGGGACCTACAGCTTCAGAGAAAGTAGTAAGACACTTCATAGCATGATTACAAGTCTTGATATCAGCCACACATTCACTTATCCCTGCACATAAGTTAAATTGAAATTATAAATCAATAATTCATGTCCACTCCGGAGCTTAGTAGCTGAATTTACAGTTGTCACTTTGAAGAAAGTTTTGATTTATTCAAAGGTCCACTTCGGAGTGGACCTTTGAATAAATCAAAACTTTCTTCAAAGTGACAACTGTAAATTCAGCTACTAAGCTCCGGAGTGGACATGAATTATTGATTTATAATTTCAATTTAACTTATGTGCAGGGATAAGTGAATGTGTGGCTGATATCAAGACTTGTAATCATGCTATGAAGTGTCTTACTACTTTCTCTGAAGCTGTAGGTCCCTGGTTCATTTTCAAAAGAGTAAGTATGCCTGCACGTTCTGTTCTGCTTCAGTTTGATCTACATGTGTTATGCCGTTTGGTGTGAGTGTACTTATGGGAATGGAAAGATTTCCGGAATAAAAACCCTATTAGTTGGACGGCCTTCTTTTGTTTGTATGCAGTTATATTCCTTTATCATGTGGGTTTACTAATTTTGCCAATGTCTTCTATAGCTTTTTAAAATTACAAAGGAACGCGACAATTCCCAGGTTCTCACCAGAATTCTTGATTGGATGGCTTCTGCAGTTGAAGACTTTGGTGTTTCTCACCTAAAATTAAAGGTCTTTCCCATCTTATGCATATGATGCATTCATATTAAATTTTTTCAATGAAAAACTTTAATTGTTTTCATGTGTTTCCCTCCTAACTTTTCTATTAATTGTAGTTGCATTATTTGGAGCTGTGATTTTATAGATTCTTTTTTTGTTTTGTAGGATTTAATTGATTTTTGCAAAGAGACGGGCTTGCAATCTAGTGTTCCTGCCACATCAACTGCCTCTTTGAAACTAATTGGTGTTTTACACAAGTTTATTGGCCCTGGTATGTGATATCTAGCTACCATGATCATATATATTCATACCGCAATTTTAGAGGCGGCTCATTGTTTTGAGTGGTGTGCAGAGACCAGACATGAGAATGGAAACAGCTTTTTTCTGTTTGTGGTTTTCTGTTTAAAATTTTACTTTCTCATAATAAATAAACTCAAACAAGTTTAGTAAATGGGTTTTCAAATTGTAAACAAAAAAACTGAAAACTTAACATGTCTGTAAAAGGGCCGCATAACGTGTTTTCATTTTTAGACACACACACGCACACGTATTGAAAACATAAATGTTGATTGTTCTTACATCTAGTGGTCTAAAATTTGTGTACAGCATTGTGTAGATTATTGTGTCCCTTGAACTGCTCTCTCTCTATATATTTATATTGAAATATATGCCTATCTGGAAGGATTTCTTATTTGAAAATTTGTTGCAGATATTGATAGATTTCTTTCGGATGTCGAACCTGCTGTACTTGATAATATTAAAGAGGAATGTTGTAAAAATCCATTTCAGGTATAAAAGTGGTGCTAGGTGTACCTTTTACTGACTAATATTGGTGTATCCTTTACTGATTAATGTCGGATCTTCTCTTACTGCTAATATCTAATAAGCGCAACATTCTTTCCATGATTACTGCTCTTACAGGGTGCATTTGCAGTCCCAAAGAAATGTTCGGAGGAATCTGCATGGTCTTCAACATTTGGTGGTGGCTTAGATAACCCACCACGTGAAGACATCAGTGGAAAGGTTATATCTCTGTTCTAGGGATTGGAAAGTCCTGATTGGAAGGTATTGTTTTTGCTTATAAATAAATTGGTTGATTGTTTTATAGTCCTTCTCTTTGGAATCTTATTTCAATGAATGGCATCTTGGAATGTTGTTTACTGCATTTCAGGTTTGTTTAGAATCCATTGACACTGTAAATAAAGTTTTGGAGGCCAATAAACGAAATCCACTTGTAGGCACAGGTTAAAAGAATTTTGCAAGTTGAAAGATGACATCTTTCTGTGACTTTGGTTGGTGATGTTGGTCTTTTACTTGACTGCTGCATGTCGTATTAACTTTGTTAATTTTTATTTTGATGTTGACTATTACAAGAATTATTGGGCGCTCTTAGAGCGAGTCTCAATGACAAAGACAAGAGTGTAGCCGTGGCAGCATTATTTACTATTGGTGCTGTTGCATCTACAATGGAACCTTCACTTGGAAGTTCTAGCATGGTGGACTTAAATTTCAACTTTTCCATTAACTTTTACTCCCTAATATTTCTGTACACTGAAAAGTTCCTTGGTTACAGGGAATTGTATTAGATATCTTGGAATGCCTTGGTGACAATGAAAAGCAAATGAGAGAAGCCGCTATCTCTGTGTTGGATATGTTGCTTGCTTCTGCTCATCTTGACAAAATGGTCAGTATGTCAGATTTTTCCTTCTTCATTTTTTCTGTTCCCCATGTTGCTCCTTTAAAAGCTTGATTTATTAGGTGTTTCCCATTGCTGCTGCCCTGGGGGATGCTGAGCTTGGAGCGAAAGGCCGTAAATACCTTTTTGATTGGTTATCAAAGCAACTTAATGGGCTCACTCACTTTTCTGATGCTGTGATACTTTACAAAGCAGCATCCTCTGCTACGACGGTATTGACTTAGGTCACCATGAAATTCACTGCCAAGTATCCACTTGTTTTAGTAACTTTAGTGAATTGGATATATTTTACGCATAGGATGATGAATCAGATGATGTTCGTAAAGCTGCTGCAGCTTGCTTGACAGAAGTTTTCAGATTGTGTGGAATAGAAGAGGTGAGGCTACTGCAACCTATACCGTGAAGTTTTTCTCATTTCATGAATTTTAGCCGATTGTGAGCATCTTTTCATGTTTTGTTCCATCCAGGTAATATGCAGGCACATTTGGTTCTTCCAGAACTTGAACTCTTAGAAGTTCTCTTTAGTTTCTGATGCTAATATAAATTGTGCATTGTTTTATATGTTTGAGGAGTCTCATTTTGGATTTGTCTCACTGACGATATCATTTTGAAAACTTTGGCATTGATCTTTCATGCATCTATGGAGTTGTGGCTTTTAGATCATTTTGTTTTAGTTCCTGGGGTCACAGCCGTAAGTGTGCTCCAACCATAGTGTGCATTCCCAAAAAGAGGGCTTACGGCATGTCATGTGTACGGGCTTCGAAGCAGACACCCACTCTAGTAAAATTTTCATTGAATCTCATACTTCGAAGAAGATAATCCCTCCCTTTACAAATAATAGGCACGTTTTTCTTTTTGTAATGTCTAAATTCGTTTAAAATTTTGAAATGTTGCAAAATTAGCAGTACTACTACAATTATTTTGCATTATTATTTGGACCGGGGAACCAAAGTCTCAAAAGGTTAGATTTGAGATTTGATGCTTCATTCGAATTTTGGAATTTTATTTTTTGAATTTGTTTTAAATTTTATGCCCTTCAATTGGAATTGATTTTATGTAACGGAGATGGAATTGTTACCTGATTTTCATCAAAATTGTCTCTAGCTACGTGGAGTTGGGAACCCAGTCAAATTATTATCAGACTTGCCAATTATGAATAGAATCGGGGTAGATTTCACTCAAAAATCTTTGCAAGTACAAAACTTTTGCTGTTTTATTAATAGTTGTAGGTAAATTATTGGCATTCTAGTCATCCAAAACTTGTATGATTTTTCTAGTGTGCCAATGAAAAATTTCCTAGAACCTCTATTACAACATTGTGGGATGGATCAATCAATAATAAACAAATTAATTGGCACATGGATTACTAATTGAATCAACCCAAGTAATTGAGGTCTGATTATAGTTAATCACTGCGGAAGTTCACTTTATTTCTTTTGAAAGGAGCAACCAAATGTCCTAAAACTTTAATGCCATTGCTTTGACGAGACTAAAACAATCAATTGTTAAGCAATGTCTTTCCTCGCATATAAAAACTTTAGAGAGCTACAGGTGATTATTTTATTACTTTTAACATGCTCTCTCACTTATGGCATATTTTTGAGCCATCGAGTCCAGATTAAAAAATTTTAATTTGGTACCGATGAAATTTGAATTAAGTACCTTTAGCTTGAGTGAGCTCTATACCAATACCTTATCACATATCGAAACCTTTGCCCAGATTTGACATGTCCACAAATGAGGATAAGTGTTCAAGTATAATATCATATCGACTAATAATAAAGTTTAACTTTTTTTAAATGATTATGTGGCCACTCTCTTGCAAGCTAGTTTTTAAGGGTGAATTTTACCTATGTGATTGTTACAATTATAAATTTAATATTGTATTAGAGCCAAAAGTGTTCGTTTGTTTGATTAAATTAAAAAGTTGTTGTGCACTTGTTGAGTTTTTTGAGATTAACCAACCCAAAAACTCTTTTATATCATTAGTTACACACCCATCCTTACACGTCAGTTTTTAAGGTTAAATTTTAATTTAATGCAACCTATAGGAGCAAAAAGTATTGCAATTAACTTTAACATGTGTGGGGTAACAGCGGTTGCTAGCCAATTATCACCTCGAAAGGGCT
>MKEJ01076780.1:0-14886 GCA_001753735.1 Embelia ribes
TATATATATATATACATATCGATGATTTTGTGTTAGAAAATAGAACATATTATTTATACCTGTGGATGAGAAAGGCCGAAGGAAGAAGAATAATCGATGAGACGACATTCGAGTAGAAGACATAAGTGAAGTTAGTCATCCCTGTTAATATTGCTTGTTTGCTGACTATCCAAAGCCCTGCCTGTGCTACTTGCACTATCATCATCCCCACAAATGGCTTTGTGATCTCCATCCTCTATGTATGTGTGTGTGTATATGTGTGTGTGTCTTGCAGCTTGATGAAATAGTACCCTCTTTGTTTGGCAGTGAAAATAATTTTTATTTATTTATTATTATATTTTTTGGGTGTTTAGAAGGTGGTCCAAACTCCAAAATGTAGTGTTTGTGTTGGCAGTGTACATAAATTGTTTTTCAATTTTTGGGTGGGATGGTGGGGGAGGGTATACAAGTGTTTTTATGTGCATACTTCAATAATATACGTAGCGATAGCAATATTTTATGCATTGATTTTTTTCCTCTTGAAATAGGATTAACGAACAAGTTGTTGTCATACACACTTTCGATATTGGACGAAGCGGGAATTGAAAATAAGGGGACTAAATGTCATAGAAGATAATAAGGGGGTCGAAAGCCCAATTCTGTAGCAAGTTAAAACCACATATCAAAAACAAATGTTATGCTAAAATATAGAATATCATGTCATTTTTTTTAAATTACAAGGGAGACATTAGACTCAATAATCCTTATATAGCTCCATAACTAGTATACGTCACTCGTTACGTGAATCATTTTTCTATTTTAATTGAGGGATGATGTAATTGTCCAATGAAGATTTTATTGGTCCAACAAAATAGAGTATGAGAGTAGCACAAAAAAGCATCTCATTTTATGTGTACTTTACCTTGTGGTGGGTAAATTCTAAATGGGTATTGCCAAACTTACCCGGGGAGATGTGTAGCAAAGTGCTCTGCAATTTTTGTTTTGAATATTTGGGCCATTAATTTTTGAATTAGGGATCGAAATTAAATAATTTTTTAGTTAATTTTTTTTGAAAATCAATAGCCCAGATGTGCCGAACAAGGATTGCCCAGTAACACGACAAGTTGTCTCTGTCCATAAGAGTAGCATAAAAAAGCATCTCATCTTATGTGTACTTCACCTTGCAGTGGGGAAATTCTAAGTGGTTATTGCCAAACCTTTAGATGAGTAATATCATTAATAATATAGCGATTTGAAGAATATATAATTTTTATGTCTACTTCACCTAGTGGGAAAAATCTACATTGGTATTGCTAAATCTTCTAGGTGACTAATATCATTTATAATATTGTAACTTGAAGACTATTTAAGTGGGAGAGATGGAGACTGTTTTGTTGATAAGTAACTAACATCTTGCTAATGTTGATGATAAACATAGAAGGTATTTTGATATATCTGCAGCAGAGAATAAATAAAAAGGTAAAAATTAATGATTTCTTTAATTATGTATCTACAAATACGATTATTTACTTTCTACAAAGTATACAGCTACCAGAATTGTCCATCTAACTTGTACCTTCCAAAACTCGAAGGCCTTTGATGTGCCTTAAGGGAAAATCAAAAGAGAGAAATACATAATATATTTTTACGATTATCAATCGTTTTCTCCGAGAGGTGTATATTTACTTTCAAAATCTTATTTAAATTAGGACTCTTATCTTACCAAAATAATATCAGTACGATATTATAACTATCATCAAAACAAATATAATATTATCATCAAGATGATTAATTAGAATTATCATATAAATAAATATTTAATTGTGATGTCACATTGATGCACCAAAATTCCTAAGCAACAATAACAAATAATTCAAATTTTATTTTATTCTCTTTCATGATTGCTCCCTTTCAATCATTACTTTACGTTGAAATAATTGTAGAGTATTAACAAACAAAGATCAATTGTACGAACTTGCATGGTCTTAAACTCTTTGATTGATCTTTGTGACTTGTGAATGTGTGTGTGTTTTATTTGCAATCCTTAGGTGTTTATAGCAGTGTTACTAGAATTCGCCCGTACTGGCCGATTGAACCGGTTCTGTGAAACTGTTGGTAATTCGGTTTGGTTCTTATGTTCTACCAGGTTGCAAATAAGGAGGTGGTTGAACTACGTAAACCACTTGCAACCGGAGAGTTTTTTTATTAGTTCAAGCCTTTAAACCGATTTGATTTAACATTGCAACAAATTATTTCATGTGAAAACAAATTTTTTAAGCTTTATCATAGGTAAGATTTGAACTCACAAGTATTATTATGTAGTGCAAGTGCTTAACCACTAAGCTACCTATATCTTAGTACATAAACAATAATTAGTAGTAGTTAATGCATTAATGAACCACGGTTGAATCGAAAGTGCCAACGGTCAAACCGAATAACCATGAACCAAGATCTTGATCGGTTCAAACCCGCTTCGTTTTTGATGACTATGGTTTAAAGCGTTCACACTAGATTTCGTAGTGGTAGATTAATTTATCAAGTAAGTAATCTTTTTACCGAGAATTTTTCCACATTTGTGTTTGTCTTTTACAAATCTTAGGTGCATTTCTCTAGTGATTTTCGGTGATAAAAATTTACTATTCATAATTTATCTATTAAAAAATAATTTTATTTCCACAAAAGCTATAAAAAAAGTTAGTGAAGATTCAAAGTAAACATAATTTTATAATTTACTATATGATGTATTACTTCCACAATAATTTTAAAAAATTATATAAAAGGACTAGCGAGTATAATTTCTAAAATATTAACTTTATGTGGATGTTTTTATTTGATGTGCTATCTTCAACATATTCTTCACTTGTTGCTTATTTTTTAATCAAATAAAGGTAAATCAAGTTTTTAATTGGATAGTAGTGAGACAAGAAACGAATAAATCCAATTGCTCCTAAAGTAAGAGATGTAATAATATTCTACCTAAAAGATGAACCCATTAATGAGAAACGTATTATATTATTGATTATTTATTACAGTAAGTAATACGGAGGGTGTGAATTTTTTTCATTTTTAAATATTTTGGACGGAGCATAATATATGGTTTTAGGACAAATTAAACTTACTCAGGGTTGGAAACGAGTCAAATTGAGCCGAATATTACCTTAATAGAGCATGAATCATTCAAACAACTAGTACAAGTTGAGTTGAGCCTAGTATTGGTTAATCGAGCATAAATTGAGTTGAGCCGAGTATTGTTCTAATCAAGTCGAGTATTTCTCTAACCGAATATTGCTATAATCGACTCAAGTACCATTTTTGTTCTAGAAATCAACTCGATAAAGATAACCAAATACTCGACTAAACTCAATAATTGCTCGATAAATTATTTTTTAATACTTTATATATTATATTGAAATAATAAAATTGGTTACATAGGGTAAATTATTTTTTTATATTATCAAATAATTAAAGGTTAAATCTTACTCGTTGTATGTGATGAAAAATTTTATTTTTAACTTATACACACACATATATACAAACATATTCTTCGAGCTACACGCAAACCAATGAGTCAAGTAGCTCACTACTCAAGTTTAACTCGAAATTCAAATTCAGTATGCTGAATATTTGTTGAGTTGAGCTTGAGATACTGACAAGTAGTAATGCTTGTTTTCACTGTTGTCTTACACCCTAAGGTTGGACAAGTGCACCTTTTACCATCTTAACTTTTTGAAATGGAGTGTAAGTTTTTGGAGCGAGTATAATGTATCGTTTTATGTCAAGCAATCAAAATCATAGTTGCCAAAAACAAGAACTGAAGCAAAAAAATAAGAAAAATACAAGTGAAAAATGTGAGCTTAGAACACAAGCAGAATGTAGGGCTAAGCAAAATCATATCATTATTGTCGATAGTATCATTTATCATGGGTATTTCTATCAATAACACCGGTAGAAATTCTTCTGATAATAGCAAAAAATAGTATTCAAATGACTATCATTACCATCGGTATGATCACCATTGGATGTACATTTAACACCGATAATACCATTAATGCATAATTCTTTAATTTAGATATTTTTAATTTTCATAATGCTAAATATATTATATTTTCTTGTATATATATATATATTATAATTAAAACTTAGTGTAAAGTTTGAAAATATATTATATTTTCTTATATATAATGATATTAAAAATATGATCTAACTTTTAATAATAATACTAGTGTCTTTTTTATTTTATGTATGTGATAACTTTTTATAAATATGGTATAATAATACTAGTGTCTTTTTTATTTTATGTATGTGATAACTTTTTATAAATATGGTATTATGGTAGTTAAGCTTTCAAACTATCACTGTTGGTGATACAATTATCATTTTATGTGGTAATTGGTAAATATTTTGAAAGTACCGTATAATATGGTATGGTACACGGTCAGATGGTAATTTCTACCATTATCACCGATGCTCAGCCCTAGCAAAATGGGAAACTTGCGTTCACTAACAAAATTTATGCTCAAACTTTAAGAATACCCGCAAAGCTTTTATTTTTTATAGTTGTACTTTCAATAAATATGCATCTGATCATAGTTCAAAATAATAAAAGTGAAAATATTTTGTTTTATCATAAAGTGCTAAAAACTAATTTTTTGTTTATCTTTATTGAGTTTTTATTTAATTTTTGCATCAAAATGTATTCATGAAGATTTTCATTCTCAAATACTTGTTCTCAAGTTTCTTAACAATATCCGTAACTGTTACATTTCTAAGGCATTTCATAAGCATTTGCCATCGAAAATCCCATAGTGACATCCCTGTCCCTTGAAGTAAAGTGCGTTTTCTGCTAATTATGATTTAGAAGCGAATTTCCCTAATTCGACTAGCAGTTAACTGATTATACCATAATAAGTAATATTCTCTTAATAACACAACATGAAATGTAGTTTTTTTTTTAATGACAGAAGTTGTGGTGAATTTAAGTACTACAATCTCTCAATTTGAGATTTTTATGTTCCAAGTATTTGTAATAGGAAAAAGTTATTTTACTTTTAGGATTGGGATTATTTTCAACAAAACTTAGATTTTATATTTTTTATATATATTTTTATTCATGTTTTGATAAATTGGAAATAGACTATCAATTCTAATTTTTATATATTAATATTAATTTTTTTATATATATTAATTTCTGAATAAAAATATATAAAAAATTTCTACATTTCAATACGATAGAGAAAGTCTTCTAAAAGAGTATTGTACTACCTACAGGGAAAACTACATGTGCGCTCATTTCACCTTCTATTGGATGATTAATATAATAAGTTAACTTGAAACTTACTAAGTGGTGGTGATGTTGATATTTTTGTCCAACTTTTTTACATTACTTTTCTTTTCATGCTTGCTACTTTTTTGGCAAATTTTAACATTAAAATATTTGCTAGACGATCGGATAAACTATCAACTAGAAGTTGCATTGTGTTTGATTGGCCTTCTTTAGTCTTTAATAATTAATGAACTATGATAAAAGAAATTTACTCGGTCCAATATCCAAACTCTACCTCTGGCCGACAATCGGATATTAGGTAGAGTATGGTTTTAATCCTTATATCAGTGCATGCGATCCAACTTATCCAAACCAAATACGTAAATTAAAAAACTTTTACATACACACACGATTGATGTATCATAATTTTTTAAATCAATATGTACGTACATAATAAAATGTATATTCAAATTAAAGCGTGTATAGATTTTTAAAGGTACAAAATTTATGACGAAAACAACATTGTGGCTTCTGAAAGTTAATAGAGTAAAATACGTTTAGCAAGAAATTTAATTTACTCTATATGTCATTAAAGTTTGGAATTACGGCTATCATGTTTATATATATATATGTGTGTAGTGTAATGACTCATGGTTTAATTGTTCAATTATTGTTTCTCTCTAATATGAATGAAGTTTTCTTGGGTATAGAGTTATTCATATTAATGGACTTAATACATGTCATGCGTCTTAAAAAATATTTATCAAAGTTAATAAGTCTATTGTAATAAAATCTAGAATTTTATACATCTTTGATCATAGAAACTCAATCAAACATTTAAGAAGAAAATAATTAAACATGTTTTAGATAAATATAAATATATTTCTAAATAACAAGATAAATCCAACACAACCCGATATTATTTAGTTATCCGCAACGTGGCAGGTAGGACAATATACGGATATGTATTTTTTCCCTTTGTACTCAATCCAACCCAGCCGGAAAATCCTTTCGGCCAAAACTGCCCGAAACCCAAGTTACCCAAACAGAAGGATGGGGTCGGGTAAATTGCCACCCATATACTAGATTTAGGGTCCATGTGTATGTTTTCCCGATACATCCCATAATCATGTATCGGAATTACTCAAATGCTGTGTGTTTAGGTCCAGTGCATCAAATTTATTTTAAAAGAAAACATACATAGCCTGACGACATAAATGTAATTGTTACAGTTTGTATACATAATTTTTCTAAATGTGTCAATCTGTATTAATTTTTAGCTGACAACATTAAGGTTCTATTTGGTACAAAAAAAAATTATAAAAAAATTTAACGGAAAGAAAAATCTATGAACAAAAATTTTGGTTTTAAGTATAATATTTTCTTTTTCGTCACATTTTCCTTCAAGAAATCTTTTCAAAACACCATAAAATAATTGTGCAAGTGAGTCTATAAAAACATAATCAGTTGATCATATACTGTGTTACGCATACAACACATTCAGCCAAATATTCCCAGAATATATTAACCTGAGAATCATACACTAACTCATAAATGTCATGCATCGTTTTACATAACATTTCAACTAAAATATAACAGATAAAACCAATCGGTTCACAAAAATGATTTCTTCAGGAAAGAAAAAAAATAAAAAAAAGTCCCTCCGAGTTCCGACACAGAAGCTTCTCTTCGTGCATTGGTATAATACCTTCTGCTCATATAACTAGTACATCAGTATCCTAGTGTACAAAATCACCTTTAGAAGGAAAAAGGAGATTCTAAAAATAAAGCATTCAAGGGTCCGATAATTGAATCACTCAAACAAATTCGAACCACTATTAATCACCAATTAAAAAGTTGAACACCAAAAAGATTGTACAGATGAGAAAAGGGCGCATTTCCAAGGACGTCTAAGAGGTCATGCATACTTTCACGTGTTAGAAAACCATTTAATCTCACAATCCGTGGGGGAAATTATTGATTTGACCTTCCTCCAAAACATCTCGATCATTAATCTTGTAGCATATCCTTACGCGCATGACAAGGGATTTCTGAAAATTAAGAGAGATTACATGGTAGCCATAGTAAGGAAATTGCAATTGCTGAAGATAGAAACACATTTATGCAACTCTAAGAAATAGGTATTTGGAAATACAACAGGTTCATTTATCACCAAATAGATTTCAACTTGTTATTTTAGGAAGGTAATTGTGATGCAAAATGAAAAAGTTCTGAACGCATTAAACAAGTTTAACATGGGGCTTTCAGCATTCTTCTGCTGCCAACTGAAATTTTCACCCCTAAGATATCAAAATAAAGCTGACTGTACTACAACTTCTGTTCTAAGCTTTTTTAAAATTTTCAATAAAAAGACAAGGACAAAAAGGCTAGCTGGGAAAAACCACCAAAGCTTTTCTAAACAAAAATGGCAAAAAGCTGACTTGAAAAAAGTGATAGCAAAAGAGAACATGGGTCTAAGCCCATCCAAGTTAAAATCTGATAACGAAAACACAAGTCTCAAAGCCTTGTGTACAGGAATCCTATTCAGAGTAACATCGTTCAAATTGAAAACATAAGTTTCAAGAACCTGAAGATCAGAAACTTGCAACATGGTTACATATGGTTACTAGACACATTCAAAGAAAATGCACCGTATATGGGAGCCTAAGATAAACATACCTTGCCATGTTGGGAATTTGTAATTCGCAAATCTTGAGTAATTGACCCATTGTCACTTGCACCCAGTGTATTACCGCTAGCAGGTTCTAAGTGCAACTGAAGAAACTGTGGATAGGAAAACCCCAGGGGATGTCATAATAGATAACTAAAATATGTAGCAGAAGTGGTTTATGCAATTTAGCTCCCCAACATAAGGTTAGAAGTATAACTTAGCAATTGAACAAGCTCTACGGACCACTTTCGTACTCCAAATATTTTTACGAAACTCATTCAGGTAGAACTAAATTCAAGGACTTGGAAGATATATTTTATTACCAATTAGTAAGATTACAAGGTCAAAGAAGGTACATTCATGACTCAAATTATATATTTCTTTGGCGACAATAAGAAAGCACGTGATAACAGTCGACTGTGGGTTTACCTTAGGAACAGCTGCCTGGAAAACAAAATCTGTGTAGGCACTTGGAGACTTATTTGTGAATGTAGCCTTGATATCAGTTGACTGTGGGTTCCCAGGTGGTTTCGAGAGGTTGAACATTAACTTCAAGGAGCTGCTCTCAAATGCAACCATTGATGGATATGCAGAACCATTATTCTCTGTCCAGTGAAAACCCAAAGAAGTCAAAAAGTTTAAAGAAAATGCTATTCTTCCAGAATTCTTATTACAGAAATCGTGTATATCATGATGTCGCAGCTGTAAATAAGAAATGTAACAAATAGTGGCGATGCCCTGGCCCAAAGCCACAACTTTATACCCCAGAATTCTCTACAAATACTTTGTACGTATAGAATTACTCAAAAACTTAGGAACAAAATACAATTACCATAAGTCCAAGGAAAGCTATACCTTGTATTCTGGGGTAGGGTCCAAAGCCATCCAACAAATCCAACATAGAACCGCCAGGAGGAGAAGAGACTTGTGCTGAAGGGGATGACAATCCCTCTAAAGTTTCTATTTGAGTTCTATTATCCATCGTGGAGGATAAAATGTCAGTTGTAGATGAGTTGTTTTGAGGAGGAGGTGTGCCAATTGACAAAAGATCCATTAAGACATCTGTGCCACTTTTTTGAGTCTGAATAGAGCCTAAAACTGTGGATAGAAATAAAAGAAGGGAAAAGGAGAGAATATTATTGAGCTAAAATCAGATTCATAGGTCAACCATCAAATTAAAGCACCATAGACAAACAGCTGAAAAACGATTTGGACTTGCACCAGGAGAAAAATGCTCTAAGCAATTAGATAAAAGACAAAAGTATGATAAAAAGCTCTCGATGTTGATGGATAAAAAATGTCATAAACTTTCAGTACTAGTAAAACGTAGGTAACACGAACAATCAATCAATAGACATTTGATGAAATCTATCAATCCAAGCCCAAATCCAATAACACGATGTTTGTGAAAGAATCTGTCATAGGAAAAATCCATGGCAAACACAATAATCCATGAAAAAGTGCATGCATATAAGAAGTAACCTTCATTTATTTATTTATAAAAATTTGAGAGAAATGTAAGGAGGAAATCCAATCCCCTGACTTTAGCAAACAAAAATCACTATTTTCTTTCTTTAGACGGTTTTATTTTTCAGTGAAAACCCCAATGAATCTGCCATCAGCAAAGAAAACGTGAGGGTACAATGCTTAAGACTAGGGGTTTGTTTTTTTCACGTCAGCAATAATATAGCTTTAAAACGTGTATCCTTTGCAAGCGGTGAATGATGGCTTAATTTAGTTCTCTCGGGCCTTTCCTCATTTTATTTTTATTTATTTATATTCAAAAAAATAGAAACATACCCTTATCAAGATCTTAGATATGCTGAAATGTTTAACAAAGGCCAAGTCTTCTAATATATTGTTCATTGATACATTTATCGTTCTTTTATTTAAAATAAAATGATAATAAAGCCAAAAAGAGAGAAAAGAAAACAAAAACAAAAAAGTTAAGCAGGAACTTATTGAAACCTAACCTGACTCTGATGATGCAGGTGATAAATCAACACCAAGAAGATCCTGAAGAAAATCACCACCAGATGAACTAGCCACCGGGGCATCATCTGAGCTTAGATCCAATAAATCAACAAGAGGAGCAGCTGCAGGTTTTTTCGCAACTCCATTAGGAATATTGATTGGAGCTCCATTTGAGGTAGAAAGGGCTGTTGGTAAAGAACCCGCCTTTCTTCCAATGTAAGTTGCCTCATCTAATGCTGGCATCCTTTCAACGAGCGAAGACCTGTACACAAGGGCAGCTGCTCTATGAGATACATAAGAAAACAACTAGTTGCTTTTTTGGTGCAACTAGAGTAAATTTTGAAACAGTTAAGCAAAGGAAACAACAAGAATTAGATGCAAAGTTTTTAATGTAAGACAATGTATACCTGATATTTTGATGCTTCTCAATAATAGAGTTAAACTCAATTGATCTCTGTTGCAGTTCAAGCACAAGGCTTCCCTTATGTTGAACTATCATATCCTTGATCCTCCTACAACAGATATCAAAAGAAATTAACTAAAATAACAAGAAGCCTGAGGGAAAATGACGTCAAAACACTGCATCGACTAATGCGAATGCAGAGAACCCACTTGTAACATTTTGTCGAACTTCTTTGTAATTTAATATAGTTTGCCTAAGCAATTAAGCATTAGCCAAAATCAGAAACAACAAGAGCCGAAGATTAGCATTTTCAAGAACTTCCCTACTTCACGAACTCAAAAGGCTAATAGGCAACATCATTAGATTACGTATAAAAGACATGGCCAGCAGTGAAAAAAATGGACAGAAAACATACTGTGAACAAACAGGAAATCGACAAGAGAGTTTCAACAGAGCAATCAGACACATAGATCTAGTGGTAAGATCCGAGCTATGATGCTTTAAAGCAGTTTCAACAACATCCACTGCATCCGACTCTGTTACCTGCACAGAACAACCAAGCAGTAATATTATTCCAAAATGAGATTCCGTTGGAAGTAATGAGAGAGATTCACCAAGGGGAACTAAAATTAAAAATATAAATAGATTAAGATTAGGAAAATCTTCTACAAATAACAGATAGTTGTCAAGGTAATAGATTGAAAGCAGTTTTACATAAAACAAACAAGACAGAGAAATGAAGAGGGAAAACAAACTGTAAATGTTGTATCCCATGATGGTCACATGGAAAGTAACATTGCACACTTTAAGCTTCAACTAGTTCCCTTTTGATAGTCAAAATTTCAATTCATTATTTCAAGTTTATATTCTCCTAAATAAGGAACACAGTTGCAAGACTCATATTACACATGCTTACCGACTACTTGTTAAAGCATATGAAATACCATACAAATGGTAAATCACATCTCCAGAGAGGGGGATGGAGAATGAGGCAGGGGGAGAGGGAGAGAGAGACTTACAGTTATTGGATCTTCTATGTCAAGCATTCCACAATTATTGACTAACATATCACCATACTCTCCAATGCACCAAACAGCGACCCGGACAAGACTTTCCTGATCAAATAGTCAACACAACTTTCTGATTTGTTACTCAAGATGATAGAATTCCAGTATCAACTCAGCCTAATAGAGTTAAGTACCTGTTCACCTGAAGTTTGAACAGATCTGTATAGTGACCGTACAGTATATCCGTGGAGATTTGAGGCATTCGTTATGACAACAAGAAGGGTATGCCACACTTCATCCTTTACAAGATTTCCTGCCTACATGCGCATGGCATAAGGATCGATATATTTCCCGTAATTACCAGTAACAACTCAGAGAAAACTGGCATCAGTTAGCAACAAAAGAGAAAAAACTCATGATTGACAATTCACGAAGTGGCATTAGCCAATTCCAATAAGAATTATAAGTATCTAAACAGTAAGCACACCAGTAAAATATAATCACGGAAAGAGGAAACAGTATAAAGCATTTCTAATAAGGCAGAATATGCAGCCATAGTCATAAAGGCCATGTAGCGGGCTAGCAACTAGATGAAAGTGCTAGAATGAGATCTCGCAGGCTGGTCAAAAAAGATGATAAAAAAGAAATGTTAATATGGTCTTTTAAGTAGTCCGCTACAAATATAGGAATCTCTCTTTAAGACAAGAAGTGCTTGAGAAGAGATCATGGACAAACCAGAAAAGATAGTGGTAATAAAGGTACAATGGTCAAACAATTTTCTCTGGAAAGCGTCCAAGACGTTCTTCCTTTCAACCAAAATAGTATCAAGGAAAGCATCGAGGTGCATAGTGCAATGTTTCCGAAAATATGTACAACAGTCGAGCTAGAAATATCAGTTACAAGTCACCATACTCATGTGAACACAAGGATAAGTGATGCAGCATTAAAAGAGATTTAATTTTTTTTCTTTAGTTTATTATATAGTTTAGCTATTTTAATTATTTAGTTGGTTAATTAGTTATTTCCTTAATTATGTTTTCATTATTTCCTAGTTGGTTAGGGTCCAGACCCATTAGATTATTTTGTTGATGCCGATCTTTAGCTGTTTTTATCAGTTTTGGTTGATGAACAAAGAATTGGTGTTTTGAGGTAGGGTGGAATCTCTTTGTTTTTATTGTTTTCGTTGTTCTTGTGTTTCTTATGGGCCATCCTACATCAATTGGCATCGGAGCTTAAACTCGATATAACCCGATTTCGTGATTCTTTCAATTTTTTGAAAGAAAAAAACAGAGCAAAAGAAACATCACACTTCATCCCCAACAGATTAATAAAAAGAAAATTGTTGTCTTGGCCGATCGGACGACCTCCGCTGTTTGCTGCTACTCTGGAGTCGCCACCACTATTGCTTCCTCACCTCACCACCGACACTGGTTGGTTCTGCCACCAACGATCTGCTGTTCGCCGCCTTTATTAACAGAATTAGTCGCCGTCCCCTCGTTGCTGCCGTTAGCGTCAGAGTAGCATCAGGAGATTCACCATTAGCCGTCGCGACTCGTTGTCAACTGCCTCTGCCCCGTCAACCCATCCTCACCGTCGATCGACCAATGGTCATCACTTAGACGCCACAACACTAAATCACCGAAACCCTAATCTCACTCAGCTAGTCCAACCATCACCAAGTCTGTTCAACCGCTCATGTTTTTGAAAAAAATGAAAAAATCATATTTAACCCTCATTTTGGAAAAATATCCAAATCGGCCTTTAATTATGGAAAATTTATAGTCGAGTCCCTAGAGTTTGAGCTATAGCAGAAATCCCAAATAATTCCAAATATTTACATATTAGCAATGGCTATCTCCAAAAATCAATTTTTAGTGGAGTTTGAGGCAAGCCTCGATGCAAAACTTGATTCCTTAAAGGAGGAACTAAGAGCTGTGTTTATGGAATTTAAGGCAGGACTTGAAAGCACATCAAAGACTATTGTCACACCAACCGGTCCTCACGTTCCTTCTTGCTCTGATCCCGTTCCTATCACCTCCAAGCCAATTGTTTCACTTGCCCCTACTGTAATGGAAATAGTGGAACTATCTCCTCAAGTTGTTAAAAAAGAAGAATGTACATACATGATTAAGATCGACCAGAATTTAAAGACAAAGCAGAATCTGAGGAATTTATCGAGGTTATCAGTATAGAATATCTTGGAATTGTTTACAAGGATGTTTCCGTCTATGATCAAGTTTTCAGCTTTCTTTTATTTAGTTTAGTTATTTTAATTGTTTAGTTGATTAATTAGTTATTTCCTTTATTATGTTATCATTATTTCCTAGTTGGTTAGGGCCTAGGCCCATCAGATTATTTTGTTAAGCCCGATATATAGGATCTCTTTAGTTGTTTTATCAGTTTTGGTTGATGAATAAAAAATTGGTGTTTTGAGATAGTGTGGAATCTCTTTGTTTTTATTGTTTTCATTGTACTTGTGTTTCTTATAAGCCATCAGGCATCAGTACATCAATTAGATATCAGAAGATTGCAGCCATAAACTATCACAAATTTGATGTGAGAAGAAATGCCACCCTGGTTGATGAAAGAGGGAAAGAAATTGTAAAGACAAGCCTCAAAATATAAAGAAGAGGACAACCAGAAATTTGATTTATACCTCAGAGAGAACCTTGAGCATCTGGTCAATGTACCATATCTTTTCCGTGGAAAACCTTCAGCAGAATTTAAACATGAGTTTGTACTAACAAGTGAGAGAAGTAGAATAGTAACATTTTTTATACACATAATTCCATAGTTTTGTGTATTGGAAAAACTATGGATGATGTGGTGATGATGATAATTCCATAGTTTTCAACCAATCACATGCTATACTCCAGTTTTCACCCAATCATGTGATATACTTGTATTGTAATTGCTACTAATGCAAAAGAGCAAAAAAATAAAAATAAAATCAAATGGTAAGATTCTAGATATATGTCAAATATAGGAGAAACTACATGCACAATGATGACAAACAGAGAATTTATCACAACAAAGAAAAGTAAGAATTGCACAAAAATGTCTAAAGCTCAACAATTTAAACTCCACTGGGATAAGTCATCATGCTTGCATTGGTTGAAAGGATAGTTATATAGGTCGTTAAAAGGAAACCTTGAAACAGTAACAGTTCATACTGCTTACTTTTCGACAATGGAGCAAATTTTGTCTGTCAAATCTCCTTTGAATTCCATATCGCTCACTTCCAAGTAGTCAATAAGATCTGTGATTAAAGGCTTTACATTGGTTTCATTCACGAGGAGATATACAAGTTCAAGGGCCCTTTTGCGAATCGAAGCATCTGAATCCTGGAAAAAGATAATAAAGTAATGAGCTAGTTATTGCATCACAAGATATTGGTTTATTTAGCAAAAGATGGAATCAGGGCAAGACAGCGGAGATCCAGCAACATTTATGGGCAGGCAAACAGAGACATATGCTTGAGCAAAAAATGAACTCACTGATAATTACCTTCACACATTCCAGGATTGTTACCCGATGCCTCTGCACTGCTTGAGCATCCACAGTTATAGCTCTCATCAGCATGTTTAAA
>MKEJ01076793.1:7556-19331 GCA_001753735.1 Embelia ribes
AACTTCCACTACTTAATCATCGGTTCTTGAACTCGATCATCTTTATTTTGCCATCCTTTTATACAAACATTAAAAAATAAGAGTTTGTGCTCCGTGGCGAACACTCTCTCCTGGGATAACTTTACAATCCTTACATATATTTTTATCTACTTTCTTAGGAAAGACAAAAAGCAATCTGACTAGCATTTGCCCACTTCTATGTCACCAAATGTGATTCACTTTTTTTAAACCAAGTATTTACAAGCATCAAGTTATAAGTTGTAGTAGCCTCTACAACGGAATCTCCAATACTATTTTTATATCCAAAACCATATCCCCCGTGTGCACCTTCTAAACCATCTCGACTTTCATCCACATGTCCATTTAGATGCCCTTCATAAAAAAACCTTCTCTTCATTATGTATTCCTCGTACTTCCTCTTCTAAATCCTCCCAAAATCTCCTCTCAGTATTCTCATCTAATCTATTTGAGGTGCATAACACTAAGCACATTTATAATTTCCTTACCTAATACGAGCTTAAAGAGTAAAATCCAATTACCCTTTCTCTTTACCTCGACTACATCTTTCTATAAACTCTTCGAAACAATTATGCTTACCCTACTTCTATTCTAATCCTTACCCGTGTACCATAGCTTGTAACCCCACGACGCTAGATTTTCACCAACCCATTAAGTCTTATATTCACATAAAATACATATTGATCTTCTATTTATCACTTCTCCTATCTCAGCTAGTCAACCAGTCAAAGACCCTATATTCCAAGATGCCAAACCAACCCTATTTTCATGGACTAACTTTTTTACCCATACCCATCCATACAAATGCGAGAACCCTTGCCTATTTTTCGCTATACGCGGGCACCGGTGTGACGGTTCACTTCCAGATAACGCCCTAACTTGCACCTTGACAATTTATCACTACACCCGGGGTCCGATGTAGCGCGTCGCGAAGAGAACGCCCAAACCCTTGCCAATTTATTACCACACTCGGAGTTCGATATAGCGCATCATTGCGTAGGAATGCCCCAACAAAATTCTTACTTGGTTCCATTTCATGTGGTTTAACTATTTTTTTAACCTGGCCGTCAGCCTACGGCAACCCTCCTCCTTTATCCTAACTTGGGACAGGCTATGTATCATGAAATGTATAGGTGGAGTATCGAGGATTGAAATGATAAGGATAAAACATTAAACCATTTTTGTGCCCTAAATTGCAATTGTTCAACACTTCAAGATGTTAAAGACTTACAATAAAAAAATAGAACACTTAAACATGTTATTTTACCAAGGCCAATTTGTGTTTTAACTAAAGTATGTAAAATACTTACAAAAAATAAAAAGGTAGGTTTGAAAACAAGCACAATGTTCCATGGACCATCTAGACTCTTGCAGTTTTTCTAGAACTTTTAAAATTAAATAACATAGCTTAATGAATGGACTTGGAAAAGTTGCCTAAAGCTTTGACTAGTTCCATAATCAAATAAAAATTTAAAACTCATTATTGGAAACTTATTATTGTATAGATACACATATACATATATAGGGCTTGTCTGGTTACAACTTTTAATCTCAGTTTTTTCTTCATGTGCTTAAAAACTGTTAAGCATTTTGGCTCTTAACTTTTAACATTTTTTTTTCATTGTTTGGATCTAAAAAGGCCGGAAGCTTTAAGTTGGTTGGTTGCGTATAGCTCTTGGTTTGCAAAAAACTAGATTTTTTTTTGTCCTTAAAAGCAACAATCAAATAAACCCATTGATATGCATGATTCTAGACTATTTACTACATACTAGAGTGCATCCAGCGCAATTTGTGGGGTGTGTATATTATAATATTTATTTATCATATTAAATTTAATTTAATTATTTTATAAAACTATTTTTGATATTTTTTATGACATCTTATATTTCTCTTCTTTTTTTTTTCCAGTCAAAGGATTTATACTATGATAAGGTTTTTACAAAAAATTAATTTCTATTTAAGTTAATTTTAGGTATGTGGAAGTCTAATAATGATAATATTTTTAAAAAATTAATTTTGATTAAGATAATATTTTAAAAATTTATGGAAAATCTTAAATTGGTAGGAATCAATTTATAAAAATATTATGCATTGACTCTTAGATATAATTTTAATAATTTCTATTATGATAAGTTATCTTGGATCTGTGCGTGATCTTATAGAAAATTTAGTTCTAATGCATAATTTGAATAATTTCTATCATGGTAAGCTTTACTGTTTTAAATAGAACACATGTCAAGCAGTCATGTGGACAAATGTCGTGACTGGAGGGAATATAGTTGGAAGGGACAATTTTTATATGCATAAAAGATTTGCTAAATATAATGATGTAAATTCGTAAGTCCATTACAAATGTAGAAATGAAGAGACAAGTATAGCACCTTGTATTTGTTTCGATATAATTTGACAACAGCAGCATGAGAGAGGAGGAGGTGATGTCCTACAGTGTAGGGTTCAGTGGCGGAGTTCCCAGCAGTACAGTTTCCAATATACGGCGAGCATCGACCAGGTGGAAATGTACCATAGCCATAACCACAACTAGTAAATTCGTACGGCTCGTTCAAGGTTATCCAATTCTTCACTCTGTCACCGAAGCTTTCGAAACAAAAATCCGCATAGTCTATATAATCATCCCTGATCATCACATAACTTATTCACTACATAGTTTTACATTACATGATTATTACAATATAACCATTAAAAAACCTTTTCTTTTTTGTATATATATGAAACTTAATAAAAAATATTCACTTTTTAATATTTTTCCATGACTGCATAAAAGTCACGCATTAATCTTCTTTCAATAAATTACTTTTATAAACATAATTCCAAATATACTTTTATAAACATAACTCCAAATAATTTTTTATAAATGATTAGGAACATTAAACATTATCATTGAAATATTTAAAAAATTAACAGCCTTAGAAGGATAAATGCATAGCTCATGACTTTTTCTTTTCACCTTGTATAGCTCATCACTTCGAACCTTAATAGGTTAAATTTTTGCTGTTAAAATATAGGTATAATTTACTTTCTATACTCCAATTAATTATCAAAGATTTTGCTTATATTATCCCATACTGATGATAAAGAACAAGTTAGAAGTGAACATGCACACCTTTTAACTAGAAAACAGTAATAGCTAGTTTGAACTCCAAATAGAACTAGAAATATAACAATTAAACAAAAACACCCATTCATTGTATCTCAGAACTCCTATTTTTATGCCAAATATTTTAACGTAATTGGTAAAAACAGATTACACTAAACCAGCACATTGCAAATTATCCACCCCGGCCATCTCATCTTACAATGTCCCAACAGCATTGGAGAAATAAATAAGGTCCATTATCTGGATTGATAAATTTAAGATCCACTGTTGCAAAGAGGATCCCAGTTTCGATCTCTTTCTATTTTTAACTCCTCTTTTTATATACTTGTATACATGTTATTCTAGCTAGAAAAACATTATAATTAACTAATATTTTTATTAAATAATTTATTATCGTTTCACCCCATTTTCAAATTTAATTCACTTTAAGAGAAAAATGTAGGAGAGAATTTATAATTCTCTAGCCTTATTCTTTTAATTGTCAGCATAAAATATTTTTGTACATTTTTCTTAGATTTCACCCCCTGACCTGAGTGTCCGGATCCACCTCTCACTAGATATATAACAACTAACATACACATCCTCAGAAGTGTAAAAGTTACTAAGAAAGTGCCCTTGTAGGATATAGTGGGCTTCTTTGGTAGTACACAAAAGGAAATACTTTTGTGCTTTTGGCTTAAAAGTAAAAATGTATGTTTGGTGCACAAAAAACAAAATATACTTATTTATACTTTCGAGACATAAAAGTATACTTCTGTAAAAGTAAAAATTTTGATACTTTTATTAAAAAAGTATACTTTTCTCGCAATTTACACTATTATCAATTATTTTTTACTACTCCCAATACAAAAAAGTATACTTTTTTAATTTCTACCAAACACGCCTATCATATTTATAGGTATTAAGCATATTTTTACACCCTCAACAAAAGAGTATACTTTTGTAATTACAAGATGCAACGAAACAAGCCTAGTGTCCATAGATTATCTAAGACACCTAACTTACACAATTTTGCTGCTTAAGAATCCACCGTAGTCATTGTCAAGGATTTGCGGTAGGTCCCAGTGGAATAGTGTTACATAAGGTTGCAAACCTATTTATCGGGGGAACAGAAAAGGGTAAAAATTGTAAACCAATCACTGACATAAAGACCTAATGCATCTAATACATAATAATAATGTAAGAAAATGTAAAAAGGTTATGCAATTACCATTCTCTAATATTTCATCAATTAGATTATTGTAGAACTCAAAACCTATAGCATTGACACCACCGCTGATTTTCCCTTCTGTCAAAGAAAATGAAACAAGATTATTTATTTAAATAATTTACTGTAATTTCTGTCAGCGCAGAAAACAAATCTTATTTTTATACAAATAACATGTGCCAGTCTTCAATCAATTATTGTCACAAATTTCACATTTCATATGTTATGTATATGCTCAAATATTTGAACATTCCCTTAAAAAGGTTATGTTATTTAACTCGCTTTGACCAAATATTTCCTGCCACAATGTTACACAATCAAGAAGTAAACCTTATAAGAAGGAATTAGTCAACAAAAATTTTAACGGAGAAACTCACTCAAATTTGATTATGATGAATGTAAAAGAGATAAGTAGTAACAATCAATGAAGTGGTGATCTTACTAGGCAATAACCTGGGCCATGAGATTGAGATTCTAAAAGCATCGAATCCAATATCTTTCATCAGAGCAATGTCTTCCTGTAACACAGCAATTTTTAAATGAAAAGGAATAAAAGTATTTACAAATAATCTGCAAAACAAAAATAACTTGCAATAAATAAATGTATTCAATTCATAATAGAAACTGGTCCTAAATAATCAATACTTTAAAGGATGAATTAAAATCCTTCACTAGGGATTAATGACTCGATATCATGCACACCTTGCACTAAATACCAAATTATCTACCCTCACTCACACTGCTATAACAAGTTTCAGAGTTAACTTGCAACTATTTTCTTCATAAAGCTTAAAATTACAATTACAGCTAATTAAAAGAAAAATTTATCAACATCAGCCTGACCAATAACATCAACCTGGCCAATGACCCAACTAGCATAATAAACCACTAAACTAATAAATTAAATGTCAAATAACTAATAAACTAGCATACTAAAATACTTGGTTTCATCGTTCGACCCTTTCACAATACAACCTTGAGATCAAGGTTGAACTCCATATTTGAGCCCTCAAAGAAAATGTATCACCAATCCATCATTCATCTACGTTGATGACAGCGTTGTCCTCAAGGTCGAACGTAGAAAGCTCTACTAGAGTATTCAGTCTCCCAAAATTTGGTGGAAGCCCAACTTAACTCCTTCAACCATCTTACGAAGCTGCCTTTCCGAATTTTAGATATCAGATAAACCATCGATTTCTAAATATGAAAGTGTAAACCATTTTACTGGAAGAAGATAACCAATCTAATGTGCCAAATATTTCTAAACACTTAGAGTATTAGCATCAGATTCTCTAAAACATGTTCTTTCCTAATTTAGATAACCAAAAGCTAGGTCATATCACTTTTTAACCACGCATCACATGCCTAGTGGTTACCGAATATATAGAATCTCTAGAATAATTCTCCACATCTAAGGAACCACTATTCATTCCTTAAACATATAAAACTAATATATTCTCTCATGTCACATCAATTCAAAATTTTATTTAAAATAATAATATATTCTCTCTCTTCTCACTCTACTAAAGTTATGAACAAAAAATATAACATATAAATATAAGTTTTTTAATATAATTAAATATTAAGTACAATTAAATTTTAAATTTAATATTTATAAACAACTATTGAATTTAAAACTACTAAATATAATATGTAAATTAAATTTTAATATTTAAAAAATAATTAAAAATACTAATTTTTATTAGTATTTATCAAAAAATATTTTCCAAATTATTATATAATAAAAATATTATTGAATTTAAAATTCCAATATTTAAATTCACATTTATTATTAAAATCAGAGATTAAATTTTTAATGCTAAGAAATAATAATTTTTATTAACCAATTCTATAAATATTTTTCTATTTTATGTAATGAATTTTTCTAGCATTCTATTTATATTTTTTTCCTCTCTGCTCGCTTCTCTTCCTCTTTCTCTTCCCTTTCTCAAATAGGAATTCTATTTCCTTCTTTCTCATTTATATAACAAATTAATAAATTTTAAATTTAATGCTCAGATGATAGTAGTTTTTATTTATATATAATAAAATAAAATATCATTCCTCAATTACATATATTGGTATGTGTTGAATTATAAGTGAGGAATAGTTAAAAAAATAGTAGTTTAATGCACTAGAGATTGTGATAGATATGTGATGCAGAAGGTAAGAAATAGAGATTATGTATAATAAAAACAAGACCCATTTTGCCTGTGTTTTAGAGAATCTATTAAGGGAAACTTTTGGGAATACTCTTAGAACACCCATCCTAACGCCCTCTTCCCAAAATTTTACTTGGAAAACATACCAAGAAGAGTACTTTTTTCTTTTCCAAGGATATTATCCACCAGGTCAACAAAAAATGTAACATACTTTGAGACAAACTTAGATTAAAAAAATACATGTGCGCACATCTATACTAATATAATATGTAAACACTAAAATTGACGGTTTTAAATGTTGAAACCACCTAATTTTTGAATTGCCAAAATTACCCTTTAAATTCAAAAGAATTACAATTTTAATTACTATATAAAAAAATTTGTCAAAGATAAGGGGTAATTTAGTAAAATAATGATACCCCCACTAACTCCCTCATCTCCTCATTGTTTGCACGCACAACGTGTGTGCTTTCATAGCTAGTCCACAATTAAGTCAACAACTTGATATCTGCGGAAGATTGGTCGAGTACCAAATCAACTAGGGTTTCATCTCATAAGGAATCAACAAAACTAAAGGCTTGAATCCCAATTAAACCATAATATTTTTCACTACAGTAATCCTCAAAAACTGGTTAACTGACCTAATCGGCCGTGCTTTATTAGAAAACAAATCGAGTTCTTGAACAATGTAATTTTTTTAAAATTTTTGGACAATCGGAAAAGGAAGGCTTATTATTTATGGACATATGGAGTTATAAATAGAAAATTCTAAGCCTAATGGGACACTAACGTGAATGATTAACCTGACGCCATGACCCAACAGGCTAATAAAACAATAAATAAACTACTACTAAATAAATAAAGCTAAACTATTAAAATATCTGGTTCCATCAAAACACTATCAACTATAGACCTACAAGGGGTTGAACACTATTTATGTTTCGACAGATGTATAATGTTGGACCTCACAATCAATCCCATACAATCAAGACGAAATAAAGTGAAAACATAAAGTTGCCCCTGCTTTGTTCTCATTTTAGCTATGTTGTCAGAAGCACCTATGAACAAAACGCCTCCTCTTGCGTTATCAAACTGGTATAATAACAAAAAATGTGTTTAAGATATGTACCTTGTAATGGTAATAAAATTCATCTGCAACATCCCCTGTACTGTGGTCTTTTATTTTTTCTGCAAAAGACACCGTAAGATTTGTAAATAAAATATAAAATACTTTAAAGGAAGGTGATCGTGGACATGCTCTTGTCATCAGATTTAACTTACTACATTGTGGCGTTAACAATAATAGAGCATAGAAACTAAGAAGGATGCTTAGTTTAATGCCAAGATTGCACACAGTAAACATATAATGTAAGCTATCCCAAATTAGGTAAGGATCTAGTTGTTCGCACTGAAAAGGATGGTAGTTTAGTGGAAAAGATAAGGGTGAAAATGCTCATGATGACAAATAAGGGGCGTTTTGTGCAATTACTTAGAAGTTGGAATTTGAGTTTGGTATAAGTAGATGGATGCCATCGATGAGGTTTTTTATGAAAGAAGGTTGTGCTATTTCTTTTAGTTAGCAAGTTTCCTAAATTAGATCAGTAATTACCTTCTTCTAATTGTTCTTACTCTGCTGTATTGTTTTTTTCTTTGGTTTATATAACAAGAATGCTCCAAAAAATTGAAATTCTGTGTCCCTCTCTGCTGTTTACTGCTATATTCAATCGGGTGTAACCCTTAATCACTAAAAACTCTAGAGTATCGTTGCACATAACCATTCGCTTTTGTCACAACTAGTGAGGAAGCCTTGTGCAAGGTATGGGGTTGATTGTTCTTTGTTAAGAGGGTCAGTTTGCCCATTTTGGTTTCACCTTTGCAGCACGATGATAATCTAAAATTCTAATGATGCCTAAAGGAAAAGAGAGCTAGCTACTTCTATAGTTTTCGACAAAACAAATTTCTTCCAACCCTTTTTTTGGGTTGCCTATTGATGTGCTAATTGAACAAACATGCAATAGAAAAGCATAACCTCAACAACTATGGCAACTAAACGAAATAAGCTATGTGGAACCTTAAATGACCACATACCATCCACAAGCATCTGCTTGCTTTGAAGAGATAGCTTAACAAGAGCTTAAGGAACATCACGCTATATTTTTAACTTCTGAATATTAACAAATAAAAGAAGAGATGGTATTTTTCACGGGCTTGGGTACAAGTCAGATCCAACATGATGTAGTTGTCCATCTTAGCAAAATTTTATGATGAATGACACTTGGACTCTACAAGATCCAAAATAATGTATACCATTTCATTTTCAATACGATATGTGAAACGGACAAAATTGCTATTTCTACATCTCATGCACAAGAAGCAGGTCTTATTTGACAACTAAATGATAATAAAGCTTTTATAAAACCACTTGCAGGAGACATTTATCCTCAAGTGCCCGAAAAAAATCACGCAGAACTATCAAATGTTCAACATGGAGAAAACACAAGTTAGCTCTGTTATAGGTGATTTGTAGAAATCTTATCAAGTTTAATTAGATTCATGCAAACTATAAAGAAGTACATTCCTGAGATTGATATATTACGTATTCAATCCCTCAATGAATGGAAATGATGATGAGATGTTGGATGGTGGGTATTATATTTAGATTTTAGACTATTTTGAGTTTTCCAAATGAGAAGGTATCGAATTACTCACCATTCTCATTTGAGTGAACAAAAGAACTTCTGGATCATAGAATAGTAATCTTTAGGTTGTTTTTTAGGCTCAAGGCCAAACATAAAAGCAATTGGTCACTAAACTGAAATCTGGGAACGGATTCTAAATCTTGGTACAGACTGACCACAGTGCATTCATCACAATCGTCCTCAAATGAGTGCCCATTTTGGCAATGTGAACCAGAACTTCCACCCTAAGTGGGAAAATTTCAAAAACACTAACACATTTCCTTCCAGAATAAAAAACGATTTTGAACCTGAAATTGGATACCTCAGCAAGGCATTATAATCACCTATATAGCTCTCATCTTGCTAGATCATCAATTGACAACCCTATCGAAAAATAAACCCTCACCAGAGTAGATGATTCTCAACTATAGAGCTTTAAAACTGAAACCACAATTGTTTTTAGGCCCTCGGCAATCTAATTTCCGGAGAACCCACCAAAGATATATAAACGAAGTACCAATTTTAACATTTATCCTCAATTAAGGCCAAATAGACTTTTCTCTACAATTATCTGTAACTATACCCTCCACCTGCCAAACTTTACCCGAATTGACACACACTACAAGGCCTAACAGCATTCACAACAGTCTTTCTAATCAGAAATCTTGCACAAGAACTGTTCTGCATCAATGTTTTTGTTTCTTAGACTTTCTATAAAACTGAGGATAAATGCTACAGTAGATTTCTGAGTAGGTATACATTTACAATTTTTCTTTCAACAGAATTTTTTTTTTTTTTACCAAAACTATAAAATCTTAGTTAATATTAAATGAAAACATATTTTGAAATTTTACGGTATGATATATGATCATTCCAATAATTTTAAGAGACTGTATACAAAGACTTGTATTGACCATTTCAAAAATATTTGATTTACTTGAAAATAACGGCATTACAAATAGCCAAATTAGAACTTAAATGAGAAAGAATGCTCCAAATGCTAACATTTCTCATTTAGTTTCTACATCTCACTTTCTAAAAACTCATTTCTCCTACTAGAAATCCACATTTTAAAAAATGCACACACCAGCCTTTCTATAAAATATGACAAAAATGAGTACAATAATTACATGTATTACAATGAAATATAGATATATGTTTTTCCCAAACATTAACCAAGGATTTTATAGTTTTTGTTAAAAAAAAAAAAAACTTAATATTTTTAATATATAAATAGTGAATAGTATGCTTATCTACTCAGATATCTGTAGCATTTCTTCTTATAATTCTAGAAAATGGGGAAAATAAAACACTGGTGTAACACATTTTTCATCCAAATTTCTCAATTGAGAAACTAAAGGTGAGAAAAGCACACACTTAGAAAGACTGTTGTGAATGCTCTAAACAATTTCACTCAACAGCAAGAAAATACATATTCATATGAAACTATCCAAATCACTGTAAAAGCAGCACATCAAGGCTTAATTCTTTTCCATATCTAGCGCAATGAGATTTATACATATAATACATGTATATATGCAAATATAATTACCTCCACTTGCAGAAATTAGAAGATTTAAGTTTGTCGAAATAAAGACTCCCTGATTGAAAGAGAGAGGGGTCGGAGAGAGATGAGAGAGAATCGGCCATCGGCGGAGACAGCGCCGGTGGGAGTTTGGGCGGTGGTGGTGGTGGTGGTTGTCGGAGGAAAATTAAGTGCTTTGTTACTCAATTTCTAAATCTCAATTTTTTCGGAAAAATTCATTTCTCCAACAATAATATAAATTAATCATATAAAATTTTGTAAACAAATTACTTTTAACTAATTTCTTAATTTCTTATTTAATAATTTCTACACTTTAACTTTATAAAAAGTATTTTCTTACATAAATCAAAATTTGAATGTAAAAAACAATTCTCCCAAATATTATATTAGCTTTTATTTTTAATAAAAAAAATCATTAATAACACATTTCAGCGTAGCAAAATTATAATATCACCAATAATAAAATATCACTATCATTGGCATTATTTAGTTTCAATGGAATATATGATTACGTCTTAAGAGCATTCACACTAGCCTCTCTCAACCCAATTATCTTTATCATTTGAGAAAAAGAAAGGATAAATGGATCAGAAATGTATCAAATTCAATACAAATGATATTTTATATTTATATATTATCAAATTAATTGTGTGGAGAGTTAATTTTAGAAAAATTGAAAATTGTCAATTTCTATTTTGTAAGAGAAATAAGTTTCTAGAAATTGAGATTTAAAAATTTAATGAGAAAGGTTGGTGTGAATGATCTAACGAGTACCTCTACCAGTGGTAAAGTTACCATGGATAGAGCGATATACCAGGATACTGCTATCGTTTTAGTTTTACTATGATTTTTATATTTAATAATATTCGATTTCCCCATCAAATTATGATTATTTTAACAAATAAAATTGATGCTTATAGTACAAAAATCATTTTAATATCCAAAAAATTACTTTACTTAAATTAAATGAAAAATGTATTATTATAGCAACTTCTTAATAAAATAACATTTAAATACTACTTTACTGTAACAACTAAAATTTAAATAAA